>JTDE01007701.1:2871-26268 GCA_014338405.1 Paragonimus skrjabini miyazakii | reverse complement strand
GAAAATAGAGTACAGAGAAAGCACGTCAAGCTAGCGGGGCACGGAGCGAGTTGTGATTGTAGCCCCGGGGCGGATGTTACAAATGGAGTAGCTTGACTAAAACAAAAGTAGGCAAAAAGCCAAAATCATCACAAATGTACAAGTTAATGCGACTATCAAAAATATCATTTATTATAGTCGCTACACTAGGGTCAAGCGCATATCAACTTGTCCACTACATCCAAGTAGCACAGCTTCAGTGTCTCTCATTGACCCAACTGAAGTGTCCGGAATAGTCAACTACCCGGAAGGCTGAACAAAAGGTTTAGACCACCCAACTCCATTCGACCTGATAAAAACATCATTCGGCATGTATTTCTTCCATTTTGTGATTGCTCCTCGACACCAACCACCCATCCCCATGTGTGGATATCATCCGAGTGACCTTCATTTTGAGGTTAAAATCCCTGTGTTACTATCAGACGTTCGTCCCATCTGTTGAGTGCTGTTGTTGTGAGCCAAGAAGGCGGACAGTACAAGGATCACTTATGGAATCAACACCGAGGGCATGTGCTTCAACACCACCTTGAACAAAAGCTCATTTATATATAACAATAATCCCGGGACGCCACGGTAATGAATACCAAGTTCTCACTGGGATGCACACCGATGCTCTTTGCATTCTCCCTTAATTAGTGTCATACCTAAATGCGCGCTTTCGCCTGACTACTGATGAGTAGTATAATGCGATCGTTCACCTGCTCTTATTTTCCGAACGGATGACACCGAGTAAATTACCTTCGCCGTGTCAACGTTTTCGAAATGTGTAACGAAGCTCTCCCAACTGCTCCGTTTTGTACATATCGCACATACTCATTTTTGTGTATACATCTTCGACATTTCGGCTGAACGATTTCCAAGCAAAGAACTGACCGCAGATAATCATGCTACACCCATGTCCCGTGCTTGCCTTCTGATAGTTAGTCTCACCAGTTCCCTCGTTGTGCCGCAAATATGTTACTGCTTCACCTCGCATCGGTTTTAATTTACCGTCTGGAATTCTCATAACCGTATAAATATTTTTCATTCGTCACGACACCGCTTATTTTCTTTAATCTAACAAGTTATATTCAATTGCTAATATTGACAGTCTCAGATTACGCCTCTAATGAGGCATTTCTTCAAGCCACTACTGCATAAACCACACCATCTACTTTGCTTAATTACACACAAAGCGTTTACACTTCCACTGTCTCCTTTCATAATAACTCAACCCTCTTATCATGTCAGGAGATCCCGCATAGGAAGACCCCGCCCGTCCAGTCCTATTCACCACGACTCTCCATGAATCCTCAATATTCACAAAAGGATGTCTATTTTTCTTTTCAGGCCCTCGAGACTATCAGACTACTCGGAGTATGCGGATAATATCCTAGTGAGAGTTGACTCGAGGAATCCTCTGGAAATGTGTCCGAAGTTCTTTTAAATGAACCTGTTCAAATAAGGACTGTCCCTCAACTTAACGAAAACACGCTCTGTACCTATTTGGCGATATCCCTTTCTGGGTTAGTTTGTCTTACGAATCAACGTCAAAATACATCAGCGCAAAAAACGTCATTGCAAGTGCCCTGCGCTGCAACACTTGCAGTTTCACTCATATAACCCGTCTCTAGTGCAAACCGAACAGAATAAAGACCGATAGAGGTAAGAGTGAAGACCTTTGTATTTTAATTCGTCACTGCCTGTTAGCCAGACGGCAGGCTAATATGAAAATGAATCTTTCATCACCAAGAAACCAAAAAGATTGAGACTCTAATGAAAAGATCTAAGTTGGGAATAGAGCACTAAAAATAATAAAGAACCTCAAATATAAGGCCATACATTAGTGTACTTTACAGAAGGTTTAAAAGAATGGATTGGGAGACCAAACAAAACATTCACTATGCAATGCACCAGCGGAACAAAAGAAACAAAAGGTAACGCACCAACGTGACCCAATTTTCTGACAGAGCGAGTACTTACCAACATAATAAGAACTACCGGTTGACAGGAACGAAAACAGATATATACATGTATACACAATTGCCTGCTTGAGTCTGATACACTCAGCATCACTCTATTGGCTGACAGAGAGTCCAGTCAGGATTTCAACACAGATTTTCGGCACAGAGCAACAACCCGTTGTCAGTGATTAAGCCTGAGGCATTTTCTCGCGACTGAGGCACCTCCGCTCAGTAAACATCGTCATGACGATGATCAGAAACATTTCATGCCGTTTGGAGTATGAACCAGCCAGTACAAAGCGTAGCATCGATGCAAAAACGGTTCACGATAGTCTTCAAGGAACGTCCGCCACGGCATGTAATTCTCGTTTCAAGGAATCTAGTATTTAGATCTGCAGAGAGGTATCACAAGCCTTAGACAGAATCCTGACGTCCGCATTAATCTGTAATCAGCAACTCGCCTGTCTAGAGAAGGATTTTAGATCTATGATCCCTATGTAACCTTTGTGGGGGCCATTTAGTACCATCTTCCAGAAGGAAGACGGTATGACCGATGAATCTCTACGGCACAATCCACCATCTGGTTGGACCAACAGACCTTCACGGACCCGATAGAAAGCAATGGATTTCTTCCTTACTCGTAAATATCAAGGTTTCCTGAGTGACGGCAGTGTAGCCTTATTACATTATCGCGTGTTTGCGTATCTCCTCTCGAGAAGCGGGACTGGGCCACAAAACAGAATTTCACGCCTCGAGAACAGCAAACCTGGAATACTGTGACAAAGTCCGTCTGAGGAATTTGATTGCCTAGCCAACGGACAATATCGTGGTTACAGACGGTTAATGTGACACGTCATAAATAGTGCATCGCGGCCGTTGCATTAGAGACTACGTTAACCGGATAAGAAATGTTTTGTGGGGTCCGATAGTCGGTGACAATTTGAAACCTGAAAACGAATAACTATTTACGCTAACGCCGAACCGCCCACAAAGCAGTCGAGACTTACTACTGCATCTGTGAATACCTCTTCTCTGTTTTGTTCAGCAACCTTGACAAGTAAACGATCGAAGAAACCAACTTTGATTTAAACCTCTTACGCACCTGTTGATTACTAACGTGTGCTTCGATGGTGAGAACGGCATTACCATTGGGCGACCCAAGACACCTTGCAAAAAAAACCACGTAGAACCGTCTCATTCCCAGGAGTTCATGTGCAGTAGTCCACCGTCTGAGTCACAAACGACTGAAATGTAGTTGTGAAGTTCAGAATTTAGCGGGAATAGCAGGAATAGACGGTCCAGGATCGGACGTAGATTGTCTAAAGGGAACCACAATCCCATTTCACCCCTATAGATATTTGACTGAAAGGTCCTTATAACGTTGGTATCGGCCGGAGTTAACAGAACGGTTGCTGTCTCCCTTCGAGACGCCCTAGCGTTACTCGGTAGGTCAAAGCAACTCAGTACTTAGACGTTTTAGTCTCAATCGGAATACCTGGAGTCGAATGGCATGGTAGTGCGCTGAGCAATCAGTCATCTTTTCCGGTCAATAGAAAAATTCGGCTCGACCGGCAGAATATATACGTTAAGCAGTAAGTTGAGCTCTGTAAAGGTTGTTTCCCACGGTAGTGTTAAAAGTGGCCGCATACATCAGGACAGAAGTATGCAGAAATCAAAATGGCGCTAACGTGTGATTAGGTCAATTCCAATTCGAATATAATGAATGGAAATATGGAATGATGAGAACAAAACGAAATGCTGACATCTCCGCAATGTGTCATTTTTCTGTGCTGGTGAAATGGATTAGGGAACCCAAGGTCTCTGATAGCGAATGTAACTATTTTTTTAGATGTGCTTCTGAGATCATTTTGTTTGTCACGTTAACCAACCAAATACTGTAAGATAAATCGACCAAAACGATGTAGATGCATTCAGTTCAACTACAATCCATTCCCGCCCAAATGTGAGTGATGCTCAACCAGTGTCTACCGTAGGCGAGGAGTGATCCCCACAAAGGCGCAGTGGTTAGCCCTAATGGAGTTCGGCGCTAAAATCATAAGGGTCGGCCTTAGGGACCGCGCGGATGATAAGCTGAAACACTGGAAGGGCTTCTGTCCAACGGATTGCATCAACGGCTACCTTTAGTTGTCGAGGTAAACGTTCGAGTTGGTGTCCATAAAAAATCTGATGTCTTTGTGGCTGTACTAACGAACTACCACCTTTTGTGAAAACAAGAACGATCGCGAAGGAACTCTTCTACCTACTCTTGTACTTGCCAAGCTATTAATTTCCAATTTCCATCCTGGAGCTAAAAACATGACTCGTTCCGTGCCTTACTAGCTTGACGCGTTTTCTCTGTGCACTCGATTTTCCAAGGTCAACAATGGCACATGGAGTCGACGCGCTGAATCTCTACTCTCATTGTGATATGTGTTTCGATGGTGAGAGAGAGACTGGGTATTAGTCTGATTAACTGTCCTAACAATTGGTGAGCCCGAAGAATTCGAATGTTGTTATACTCCGCTATCTTTGGTGAATTCGTCTTATATCAGTAGTTCGCCTTGCGTTTTCGGTATAATCGCTGTTTGCTCGTACGCACGTTTAGTTATGTTAATTTTTATACTACTGGTTCACCTATTTGTTTGCTGTGTTATTGTCAATTCGTTTATCCACGTGTGATAACGATTCTAAGCCGTTTGGGCACCCTAGGATAACTGTCGTTAGTAACCCCACCAATCTTAGAGATGGACCCTATATCGTGGATCGTTCACTCATAATCTGAATTTTGCAATGATCGAGTTTCGTCTGACCAGGTGAAATTCAGGCAAGTAGTGTCTTGTTCGTCAACAAGAATCATGACTCAACATCGGGAATGGTCAGTAAGCCAGTCAACGGAGAACCGCCAAGAAATTTCCAAAAAGCGGCAATTAAGCGAGTCACCTCATTGGGAGAGACTCGTCTACAGCAGCACTTTAGTGAGTTAAGGCTGGGCGGGATGTGTCCCACGACCCAACTCCGAGAAATGCAACCACTCTTAGGTACTTCTCATATAGACGAGTCTCTTCTCAGGGAATTGCGGATATGGAGACTACTGGAAAGCGCAAGTGACAGTGTCCACTGCACGTATTAAAACTTTACCAGAGATAGCTGGCTAAGCATTAGAACGTTTTCAATCTCTGCTTAACTAAGTGAGTGCCTCAACATGGACGCCACATCTTGTGCAAAGTACATCGGCGTGTAGCGAAGATGGAGCCTTTACATCTGCATCAAGTATGAAAGCACTGCGGGCCGAAAGCGCAGACTTGCGCCACCAGTTTAATAAAATTTCATTGGGTCGTCTCGTAAGCCGCCGACCTGGCAGATGTCCCAGGTGCATAATTTCGCAGATAAAAAACGGCTATTGTTGGTATCACTGAAGCTTTGATATCCGGTCCACCGGGCACACTAAATCACGCATCTAGCAACTAACCAAACAGGAAAACTTCAACGCCGACCCGTAATGGCTACTAACGCTGTCGGCGTTGGACCATGTTGTCTCGTTCTTATACAGTATGCAAAAACTAAGACCACGTTCCTAGTTGATACTGAGACATAGATGTCCGTTTACAAAAGACGAGGCGCCAGACCGATGTTGTCCGTAGCTGCGTGCCATCAACGGCACCCTTATATCCATTTACAGTCAGTGCGTTTGGTCCCTGGCGAAAACTTCGGTGGGTGTTTACAATCGCCGCGATACCTTGTGTCTAATCGGCATCGATTCTCTTCGGTATTTTGACCTTCTAGTCGAAACGCGTCTCCGTATTCTAATTAACTCTAGCAATAGGCTAAGCATACCCTGCATGCATGCAAAAATTGCAGCCATACGCCCAGATAAACCCAGCTTGCAACTCTCAGGCAAGTTGTGCATATCTTCACTGATTTCCCATAACTTGTCCGCGCATCGAACGCCATTCTATCAAGGACACACCAAATCTGCGCCAATGGACCACCAGTCTCTGCCAGTCGACTCCCGATAAACTAAAACTCGCCAAGGCAGAATTCGGGCACATGCTCGAACTCGAAAGTCCATAGGTCTTATCATTGCATTTGTTCCCGAAAAAGTCAGATGATTGGCGCCCCTGAGGTGATTACTGCGGGCTAAACGATGCAACCGCTCTTGATGAGTACCCGTCCCCATACTTACAGAGTTTAACTGCTTGCTTGTACGGGAAAACTATTTTCAATCTGACAGATCTGACATGCGTGTACCACCAGACCCCTGAAGCCAAAGATGTTATAACCAAAACTGCAATTATAAATTATTTTGGCCTTTTTAAATTCCTTCAAATGCCGTTTGGTATGACCAACGCTGTTCAAACTCTTTAACACTTTTTTCATGAAGTTACATGCGGTTTGGATTTTGTCTATCCCTATCTGGATAACATTCTGACGGCTAATTCTTCATAAGACGAACACCAGGCACTTCTGCACCTCAATGGAAAATTTTGCACAACATGGCGCTATAGTTAACCCTGCCAAATGCGAACTAAGTAAGACCACAATAGGGTTTCTGGCTCACCGGACTTCACAAAACGGAATCGCTGCACTAACGGATGAGGTCAAAGTCTTCTGTGAATACTCCGAGCAGAATTCCTTTAGACAGTTCCGTCGTTTTAATGGTTTGGTCAACTACTATGGACGTTATATACCCCGCTGTGTCCACACAATGCAGCCAGTGACCGACAACACCCCGCGGAGGTGGACAAAAATTCCAGTTCACAGAAATTGCACACATTATGCTCACTAAACTCACTAAAGTTACCAACTTAGCTCTCCTTGAGCATCCGACCCGAAGCCACCGCTGTCAGTTGTCACCAATGCTGACGACACAGCTGTCGGTGCTGTGTTATGGCAGTTTGTTGGTCAACAATAACACCCAGTTGTCGTTCTGCTTCAAACGTTCAAAAGATTGCGAAATCTCGATGCAGCACGTTTGGTAGAGCTACTTGCAACCTATATATGCAATTCTCACTTCCATCATTTGGTAGAAAGCGAGAACTTTACGGTTCACAATGATCACAAACCGTTATCTTACCCTCTAAACGTCTTATTTGACAGGCATTCTCTAGGGCAAGTTAAGCACCTAGACCATATCTCTCAGTTTGACTGAGATACGACCTATCCGGTACCGGAAACGCTGTCCCAGACGCTCACACATTCACAACCTCAGCGCATCAGCGGGCGATAGCAAAGACCTGACAACAATAGCTACCGAGCAAGCCACCGGTCTAGAGATCAAGCACCTTCGTTAACAGGGCTCTGTTACGATTTAGTCTGCACCGTTGACCTCTCCAGATGGGATAATCCTCTGCGACACTTTCCATGAAACACCGTGCCCTGTAGTGCTCGCAGCTTACTGCCACACAGTGTTTGACATGTTGCACAACTTTCCACATCCGTGCTTCAGCTAAACTTGTCACTGAATGTTTTGTGTGGACTACAATAAACCACGATGTTTGTAATTAGAGCCGCGTTGGCTTCCAATGCCAAAATTCGACCGACCACTGTCACAAAATGTTAGGAGCTTCTTCTAACGAAGTACATCATATCGATTGATCGATCCGGCTTCGGGTAGATTGATCTGGATCAACTCAGTTAATCAGACCGCAGCCGTGCGATCGAACGCCTCCACATTATCTAAACTGCTTTCTCGCGCTTGCTTTCTGGTGCCTACTGTAACGTGTTTTGTTATAACGCTCTGACAGCCACATAGGATCGTCTCGTTTGATTTGCTCTATCTTGTCGGCCATGTAAGGTAATCATTGCGCCCTATAAATTTAGAGCCCCTGTGGCCTAATTCTGATTCATCTTCTCAATAACCAGTAGTCACGTCTCTTCTCCTTCTCGGTTGAGTCAAGCGACTGATCGCATAACCAAAGGGACGGTCCAACACACAAAGAACTCCACTGATATTTTTCCTTTGTCAGATGCACGTTTTCACCAAATGCAAGTCGACCTGATGGGCTCTTTACCGCCTTCAAATGGGTGAATGTATTTGTTGAGGTGTACTGGTCGCTTCGCAAGATAGACTACAGAAATAGCGCTACCAAACTGCTCCTCAGAAACTGTGGCCGGCGCTTTCTTAGAACATTGGATGGCACAATTCAGTTGTTCAGCAATTGCGACCACATATTGTGGATCACACTTTGAGGGACACCCCGTGGCCCCCTTAAGTAATTTGGGATGAGAACACATTCTTACTGCGGATTACCATCCGGCAGCAAGTGGGGTGGTTGAACGTTTCCACCGTCAGTTAAAAACCACTCTTAGTGTGCATGCTAATCCATCATGAAAGGATGCACTTCAGTTAGTTCTTTTCGGTCAGCAGAACACAGTTAGGAAGTTAAGAGCCATTGCAACCGAACTGGCCTTTGGTTAAACTCTTAGGTTACTAGACAAACTCGTTTTGCTTACATCTTCACCGCCATGCGACCGAGGCAATTAAACAGCCCGTTTGGCTCACCATATGCGAAAGCTACGCCCTGTACAGTCTTGACAGTTGTGCAAGTGCACACTAAATTGCCCTCTTTTACTCGTGTCTCTGTATGCACGGATGATTTGTGAAAATCACCGCAAGGCCCACACACCGCTGTCTGTCGGGTCATCATAAGGTACACGAACGCTCAACATTAGCCACAATGGCACATGTGATGCAATTTTGATCGATGGGCTAAAACCAACATCTATGGAATAATTGGTGACCGTATACCCTCTATCGACAAGATTTCTTCGCCGGCATCATCAGAAAGTGTGCCGTTCTCCGTCATCCACATGAGTTGAAACCACTGAGTCAAGGCCTTAACTAACACCTCTCCACCTTCTTTAAGAAGTATCGGCAGTCTGATACGAACTTCAGCCTCAGCGGGTGGTTCTAAATCTACCAACCAGGGCGTTACATCACAAGTTTGTGGTGGCAGCACGGCAGAAGCAGGAGGCCAGCTAAATTGGCCCTAAAAGTGTTCCGCCCAACGCTCTAACCTTCTGGAATTATTATAGATTAGTGTGCCATCTGCCTCGCTGATAGCTTCACTGACAGACGGTCGCCTGGGACCAGTAGCACGGATCAGCTTAAAGTTTGCCAGTGTTCCCTGACACAAAAACGGTTTCTATTTCCTTAACTTTTTCCACCGATGTCTGTGTTCAGTCGCTCGTATCGGGTGGCACCAACGAGAAGGTTAGGAGGCGGTTATTTGGCATTGATTGTCAAACGAGCTTTTCGTTCAATCCTTACACTTGCGTAGACTTAGATGGTTAGGTCATGAATTAAGGATGCCAGCTAGTCATCTACCACACCGAGCACTAGTTGCCTACGCTGCGACCGACTGGCGCAAGGTGGACGGATGATGACCTGGAATAGACAAGTGAAATCGTTCACTGTAGATCGGGTTCGTCACCCGAGCTGGAGCCCTCGCGACTCACAGAGTCGGTGGCTCGAGACGTTAGGTGAGATGGCGGCTAACCGAGCTCAGTGGCGTGAATGTTGTCGTTGTTTGGCCGAACTGTTTGTGAAGTGAGTGTATTTAATGATGCGGGGTAGTGAAAGCCGCAAAGAAGCTGTCTTACTGATGACGCCTTACTTTCACTTACAGCTCGGTTGTCTGTTTGCAAGGTGTAGGCGCCTTTATGTTGTATGTTTGAATGTAGACGTAGCTATTTTTAGTGGTTAGGTCCCTCTACTTTGCTTTTTTCTTCTTTCTATACAGGGTTTGCTTTTTCTTCTTCGTGGCTGTGTGGCAGTTAAGCACTAGTGTGAACCAGTGATGTATTGCTGTCTATGATGATGTCGATGATTCCTGACTCCCGATTCCTCTACCCACAGACAAGCGCCTCGATAGGGGAGCTTCAAAAACCATTGCATTTCGAGGAAAATATAAACATTTACCTTTTAGAAGGACGTTTTCACTATGACGTGCATTTTCGTACTCGATGTTCTGTTCACCTACTAACTCATGCCTTTCGAAATTATCCTATACACGGACATGGTAATCTAAGAAAGTTCACTTTGTCCTGTTTACACACATGCTCTTCTGAGTTACTGCGCATTTGGACGTTAAAACCCAAAAAGCATGGTATTTGTTGCACTTCACTCCTACCGTATCCGAACTACACCCTCGGAATAGACCTCTTCGTAAGAGGTCCACAGTGCTGTTGAGACATCTGTTCTGCGTTTGGTCGAACCACTCCCAGCTTAATTGTCAATGCAGTGTTTTCCTAAAAACGTCGCTCAACTTCCAACTGGTCGCCAGTGTTTGATTTTTAGGAAAAACTGTAAGACGAAGGGTACACGAACGAGGGGATACGGCCTAAAGTGAAATGCTTATTTCAGAGTGAGCGATATTTCTTAATGGAGTGACGTCATCGACAAGTGATGACGATACGATCAACTTGTATCCAAGTGATGAAATGCCGTTTTTGTGCCAAAATGCGCAAATCAAATCTGAGATGTCCATAACCGTCCGAGTCCTTAGTTCGTTTCAGAAGATCAAAAGGGACATCACAGAGGGCATTGTGGGGGAGCATCTAGACTAGATTCTGTCAGGACACATGACATTGCAAGCAAACGTGTTCTCGGTAGCCCTTGAATCACTATCAGCTGGGGCGCACGTCGATATAATGGATGAAGCTAACCTGAGTTGCGCCAACAGGCTTTGACCGAAGTACTAGTTTTGATGACAAACGAATACTCCATGGGACTCAATCTAGACAGACATGCCCTACCTTAGAGTTCAACACGATCCCCTACTTCAGTACGACTACGAGATTCAGCTTCATCGCCACCAGATATGTTGAAAAAGAACCGCTGACACATACATCTAACAAAGAACGAATTCAAGTGAACGACAAGGCTAAGGTCGTAAGGGTGCGCGTAGGTAGCACGGCATATTTGGTTCCAGGCTAAAGTGTCTGACAGAGCAGCTTCCTGAGCCAGTCATCGGAGTGCTTATTTTAAGAGCGCCAAAGCTTGCCAAATGTTATGAAAAAATGACAAGAAAGCAGAGGGTGGAGAATGATGGAATCGTCCATTGGAACGAGGTTAACCTAAAATAGTTCCTGGTCGCTTATACTGCTGGAGAGGGTAGTTTGGGAAATTTCAACCAGAGCCACCGATACAACAACGTGGTCGTCTATGGAAACCCTATGCGGAGCCAATAACTCACCCGAGAATGAGAGGCTGGCCCAGTCCCGAAGTGCAGGGAATAACACGTCAATGTCGGAAAAGTACTGCTATGAGCAGTGGATGCATTTGAAATTACGTGAAGGTTCGGAGGAGTACGGTGGGGCCCTTGATTGTACAGAATGTCGCCGGTCATAAGCACCATAAACAGCATGCAACGCTGGCGTTTTCTACTGCATCAAGCTGGAAAACTCCACCGTTGGATTACCCATTCAATCAGGGTTAAGATCACTGATAATCCGTTCCCCGATAGGCCCTGTTCAGCTGGTACTGAGCGTGGCAGGAGCAAACAGTGAACGAACCACAATACACACACGATTTTTACGACAACGGTCACCACTGAGTGAGCTTGTGTTGTTGGTGCACCTAAGCGAGCGTAGATGGCACGCAGCGGCCGTACGAGTTCCTCTGTACCGTATTGTATCCATCATCATTGTGCTCACGCGAGAGGAACATGTGCCAGCATGACAAAGGACGGCGTCGTTCGCTATCACCGAACTAACTGGCTAACCTACCCACAACCGTCGCATTCACCCAACCACAGCAATTTGGCAAGTACAATTCATCATCTAGTTGACCATTACGATACAAACACTCATATCAAACCGAAGCCGAGCGGTAACGTTGTCACAAAAGGTCAGACATCACAAAGTCTGACGTAAGCATTGTTACATAATGGAAGGACCAATTAAATGAACGCCACGAAGCCGTTAATTGAGAGTAGCACCTCTGACACCTAATTAGCGAATGTGGCCCTGCCTCACCAAACCATCGAATGTTCATCTGCGGTTATGGAAGTGAAACAGACCCCGGAGTTTACGTCTTTTTTTACTACACTTCCCTACCGCTGCGGATTAAAATTTTACTAGTCGGTTGGATTAGGGCACGGAATAACCTTGCGCCATTGACCTGGAGATAACGGACGTCTCTCTGTTGGGCGATTTGTAAACTGCTAATCAACATTTACAAGTCAAGATAAGCAAATTTGTAGCGAACACTTACAGGGATTTTATCCGATCACACCAGCGACCTGCCTAAACCGCAGGAACACGGGGCCCAAACCGTAACAAGACCGCAGTCGACGAATGGAACACCATACACAAGACTACTTGTTTCACTCATCTGTCCACTTACCTGAACTGCACAGCTAATCGTATTTGGAGACAAAACCGGGTGGTTGTTTTGACGAAGAGAAACTAGGGTCTAGACAAGACACTAGGCAATCCTAACTCGTTAAACACGCCTTATCATAGGTACCAATCCAGGGACTCTCCCGGATATTTTTACAACGTTCCATGGCTACTTCACAAGAACTACAAGTCAAACCACACGAGAAATCAAACCGATAGATGCTTTCAGTGGGTATCCGTGACTAGACTAAGTGAATACGCACACACGAAACGAATCTACACCGGCGAGAAATTTTGGGATTACTTAATGATTACATGAGCGCGAGTTCATCGGGACACCCAAAATAGAGACCGATAAAATCCAACATGTAGTAAAAGTAGCGGCCACAGCGAAAACGTAACGTGACGTCTCGGGAATCAAGCGCCCGTTCACAGTATTTAAAATGAAACACACCGGCATACGGAGCACGTCAGATTGGGACTGCCACATAGGGAAGCTACCATCAAACGCCAGTCGAGTGTAACCATAATGGTGCAACGGAGACAGGCAACCGATAAACGAATGTTGGGAAAACGACGCGTGGCTGCTGAATACCGATATAACGGCTCGCCATTCGCGGTTAACAACTATGCCGTTGAGTGGAAAAGCCTAAGTGATCGACTTTGCGATCACCTGTCAACAGTAAAAGGATCAGTGAAACCACATTATTTATTAAGTATGCAAGATGGCCAACACACTGAAACAAGGAATAAAATTTGAAGATTTCCAGTACTTACAGAGCCCGTTATCCTCCCAACTCCGTCCTGGATGTGTCCATCCACGTTAGCAGCGAGAACGGAGTGTTAAATATCCTTAAACCAAAACCTCGTCGACAATGCATCCTCCGCCTTAAGATGTGATTGGAGCTTAGATGCCCTCTGACTAGTTCCAGGCAGTTCCGAATAAATCCGCCATTTAGACTCAGGAATCCATTCTCAATCCAAGAGGGCTAGCAGCCCCAAGTTCAATCTGAACGCCTGATGACCGACTGCTGATTCCGTTGTAACTTCCTCAGCAGCAGCATCCTGAATATCCCGTCCATTTCAGTCATTTGGATCCTGGATATCCATGAAAACATCCTAGTGCTTGATCTTATCCAGCTCATCCTCCATTCACCAGTTTTGACATCCAATCAACCTTCAAAGCAAGGAAAACGCATTCAGGTCAAGTTTCATTTTACTCAGTAAAGCCTCAACATAAAATAGTAATTGACGTACACAAAAGGCAACAAGTTTTTACACATTTAGCGCCTTGGACTGACCGAACGCGAGCCAGAGTCATACGACCGTGGCCTACGTGGAGTGCCGTACGATCTGGATCGAGACCGCGATCTCGAATAGGGTCGTTCCTCGCGTACACGAATGTAGCATGACTCACCCTGCAGCAGAAGTTAAGGTAAATATCATCCAACTTGCCTCATGTGAACAGAACTTCGAATCATCTAAGCGACGAACAGCATATTTCATATCCTCATAACGCAGAAACTCAACAACACCGGTTCCGTCTCGGAATACGTCCGCGTATCCCACATCACCTGCTTCGCGCATATGATCCTTCAAGTCCTGCCAACTACCCGTGGGCGGGAGTCCCGAAACGACTACTCGGAAGTCAGAACGTCTGGATGGTCCACCTCCCCCGCTTCCACCACCGCCACCGCGATTGAAGCCACCTCGCCTGAAAGAATTAAAGCTAGAACCACCTCCTCCATAAGAGCTGCTGTTTCCGCGCGGAAATTCAACGCGCAGCGCATATCCATCGAAACTATACCCGTTGCGATGTCGGACGGCGTCGGCAGCATCACTAGAAGACATGACAACAGATAACCGGACTTACAGCTCATCTTCGAATTCAATAAAAGCGAACGGTGGTCCTCGACGGGACTTCAGGTCGATTTCAGCGATGGGTCCAAATTTAGAAAACAGTTTCTGGATGTCCCTTGTTTTTGTATCCGGTGGAAGATTCCCGACGTAAATCTTGTAAGTCGTCCTCGCCATGTTTGCCCGCGTGCATACAAAATGGCCGTCGCCGAGGTCAGCTAAACACACCAAAAACAAAATGTATGCCATTCATCGATAACTAAACATAAACCACATCGCACGTCTTTTTAGGTTACAACCAAATATTTATTTGAAATACGCAAGCATATTATGAATTCAAGTCCGTTTTGTTCGTGCTGTATATTTCTGCGCGGGAGACAAATTCTGTTGCCTAACTTTTCAGCAATAGACCAACGGATTGGAGACGAAAATAGGAAGCATGAAGTATCTGAACTATGATTCTGCGGCGGATCAATAGATCAATGAATAGGTAATGGATGTAGGAAGCAACAGAGTTTGGAAGTATCATATCACGATGTGTAGAATCACAGGTTCGGGCGCGGTTATGCCGGAAGGAAAAAACAAGTACAAACTCTGAACTGAAACAGGAAATTAAGATTACGAAATTTAAAATTGAGTCGGTGGAGATTTGTAGTGTCCAGTGATTGTATAGATTCTCTAAGAATCCCAGCTGCAACCATGTTTCCCCGTTTGTTTGCCGTGTATGCATGAGTCTATGTACGCCTGCTAAAGAAGCCCTATCTGAACTCTGTGTCACCTTTTTCAGTCGTGCAGTTAATTGCACCCAGCTACTGCTCGCCCTGTCCTAGCAACGCACCTACTACTTCATTCTTCGAGGACGTTTGGCCTATACTTTATCGAGCGTTGGCTCACACACTCGTGGGACAAGGTACTTTTCGCCTGACGCGCTTTGTAGTGACGTTGAGTGGGCCGAAGCCCACCGTGATCTTTATTTCTGGGTTGCTGCCTTTGGTCCCATACTAGGCTAGAACTGTACTGACCTGGAGATAACCTTGGTCTGTCTACCGTAAGATGTGTAAAATTCTTCCCAAATTTCTAGTTCACATTGTACATAGGATCACAAGGACCTTTGTCTGCCGTCTGCTTGATGCATGCGATGGTGCAAGTTTGCTTGCATGCTTGTTGGCCCATGAACGCCAATGACGCCATACACACTCTTCCGGCTTGCTTGCGCGTTCGAAGATCGAATCCTCAATCTCCCTAGCTACTTCTGCGTGTCGGTGACGTTTAGCGCTGATTGAGACCTACTGTAATTATCGTATAATGTACCTTCGGTCTCCTGCCATTAAGGGTATTTTTATTTCGCGTCTGGTAGTGGTTAAGCATACCTGAGAACTAACTACCCAACACATTTTCAAACACCGCTGGAAATATGCGGTAAAGTGTCGGCAATTCACAGTTATATTTCATAGTTCATTTTTGCACATTTTTGTTTATACCGTTTCGTTAATTTCATCTGTACACTTGTTTGAAGCCATCCTAATCGCTTTTTGAACTGAATCGTCAGCACGAATAAACGGGAGTTACCGCGTGCCGTCGACGTCTTCTTCTTTTGTGCTGATTTTTGAGCTGGCAAAGTAACTGCACGGTGAAATATTCTAGCTCCGCGTTTGGCCGATCTGTCGATGCTCGGCGCTCACCATCCCACGCCTCGTGTATAATTATTCGTCGGTCGTGTTCTGGGCCTCACCTCTGGCGTTATCTTCCTCTATTATGGTGGTCTATTCAATCCACCGGACCGTGACTTATCAATGAGTCGCCCCTGTTTTGCTAATACGTCTTCCGTTTTAACTGTACTTTTATCTCTTGAGCCTATCCGTTATCGTTATAACTCTCCTTTGGTATCGCCATATTTTTGTCATTTTAATCATTTGGTTGGCTAGGCCACTACTAGGTTGGTGAACTCGCCTCTTTTATTCCGAACAGTCCTTTGTCCATTCATTGGTACTATTAGCTACGTTTGACAACACCATGGACTTCGAGATTAAAGCCGAACACAGTGCTGCCTACAATCGCCCAAATACGGCGCTCGAAATAATCGACTGTAGTTCCATCAGATTGATGCCGTCTTTACCACCAGGCGGACAACATCAGAGAAAATATGATTCTCATGCATGGTGCAATCTCTTCTTTTTGATGTCGCGGCAGAAGTTGGAGATCTGCTGGAATCAGTTCCGTTCGTTTTCCCCAATGCCATTTTTAAAGACGTCATCATGAAACGGACTGGGAAGTCAGAGGCTAAGTATCTACATTACTTGTTCAACTCAGTCAAGCTAGGCGATCAGTCCTCATCTCTTACAGTTCATAGTGATGAAGCCTGTCAAAAAACTGAGTGGCTCACTCTATCTATCGCTAGCAAAGTCATGATAAACGACATCAACGGCATTACCCTGGCCAACTTGTTTCATCCATTGATACGTGGTTACCAGCAGTTTCGCCGTGCAAGAACGACCCCTTCTAAAACCATACTGCTCACCAGCAAAGAAGTTGCGAGCAGATAAGTGATCGTGCAGCGAGCCACACACGAGCGCCTCCAATAAAGTGAACGGGCAAGATGGCATAGCTTTTGGACGATAATCACCAGGATGGTCACGTCTACCGCCCTTGAAGGCAGAAATAATAATAGCAGGCTTTCGAACTGTGAGCATCAAGCCACTTGCGATGGACTGTGTGAGTAACAGACTAATGGGCTTCGCAAGCTGCTCGGTAGCTTCGTGCAGCGCTTTGGGCTGAATAAAATCCGGTCCAGCAGACTTATCCCTGAAGATTAAAGTCTTATCCAGGTAAGCTTTGAACGGACTGTCTACATTGCTAATGTCGTGTAGCAGGTCGATTGTTTCAGTTTGCGGATCTGCAGAGGTCGGGACGGAAACGCTACCGGGAAAGTCTTTCATAACATTGGCCACCTTTGCAACAGAGGTCGTAAGCTCCGTTGGACTCAAACGTTTTGGTATTCCTGCCTTTGCCTTCCGACTTGATGATGTTTGTCGGAACGGGTCACTAACGAAACGTGTGGTTAGCTGTTGTTGATCATACAAACGGTCTTCTCGGAAAAGTGAAGTGTTTCGATTCTTCACCTGTGCACAAAGAAGTGCGATTAGTGCCGGACTGGAAATGTCGGCATCTCATTCCCGCTTATCACATCTTAAGAATAACCTTATGATTGACTGCAAAATTGACATGGTGGCTTGTTGTCTCCGAGCCGTCAGCGGTATGGGCCTATCAACGGTTTTGACCAAAACGTCGGTCAACTTACCACACAGTTCATGAAGCGGACGGGAGAGTCAAAATTCTTCCCAAGCTCGAATCGTCAACTACGATCACTGTGTGTCTATATTAATTTTTCGGTAGCGCCTACGGTTATTAGTGGCAGAAATGATCAGATTAGCGCTGCGGATTAAATCTAAAGAGGTCACTGAAAGATCGCTAAATCTGAGGTGTCAAGACCCCCGAACGTGCTGACCATTAGGCTCTAGTTGTTGATAACAGTCAAAACGTGAGAAATTATGACTATCTCGCCGGCATTTGAAATCCGAAACAAGCTCGGTTAAACCCAAGGTTTCCATTAGGTGCAGGGAACTTGCTGTCACGAAACTCTTCGATTTCATGCACGAAAACGAGGAAAGGTTTATTTCTGGAAGGTTGAGATGACTTATCAACGGGATTTGGGAGAATCCCAGGCTGGTGATAGTTTCCACGTCTGCTGCGATGAATATGTCTTGCCTATTCAGAAGATAAAGGTGCGTGCAGCACTCCAATCAGTCAAAAGCCAACATTATTCAGGTGAACAATTGTCTATTTTGTTCTGATCTAAGTGAATAGATTTCGGACAGTTGATGGTATATGGTTGCGTATGTACGTGCTTGAAATTTAGGACAGTCCACTCAGAGGTTGCATAGGCTATGAGTACCGACTCCTTCCTTATGCTACCGGTTCGAGTTAATAGACAAAGGGAAACATCAACTGATATGTATTTGGATAGCGGTCGACATTTTGTGGGTGCGAACAAAATGCCCCAAAGTCGGAATGGGACGCTAGATCAGAATCTGCTGAACGATGGGCTGCAAAGAAGAGGCATGACGTGGTACTTCAATTCATTATATGCTAGTCACAGAGGTAGATTCTGGTAGCGGCCGACAACGTCTATTTGACCAACTCTGAACGCAGTTTACGTACAGCAGGCTGCTGACGATGGTACAGTGTGCACGTTGTTGCTTGAGGGAGAACGAATCCTAAACAATCGCCTTATCGTACCGTCGATGCCCAGTGATACTGACTCCGCCTGATGTCAAACTGAACTTCTGGGAAACCTCCAACAAAAGATACACTGCAGGATGGAAACAGGCCAACTGCCTAGCATCGGTATTCTGAAGCAAGTAGCTAAAGTATTGTTTTCCCACTCTTCAGACCCGACATAAAGTGGTCGGATATAAAACGCAACGTTCAGATCGGCCATATTCTGTCAGTGATAGCCGATGCAACTCCTGTAAACCATTGGTCCACCGGCATGCTTGTGCAGTTTTTCTCCGGTTCGGGCTAGTCCTTACTGCTTGTGTGAAAATTTTCAGGCGTGATGTTTACCGTCTAAGTCTTCCGGAGAGAACTATGGAAGAAGAATTCAGTAAACAGAACAATATAGGCAAACACGCACATCACGCGATAAGTTTATCATCACCGTGGGGTAAGCCATCAAACGTTGATTCTCGGAGCGGCTGGTGCTTAGCGGCAATCGGAAATTACTTAAGGCTGAGAGCAGCCTGTAGTGGATATTTACAAGAAGCCTGATAGTAGTATAGCTGGACAGTAAAAAGACCATTCACAAGGTGCGAATATTCCGGAAAAGGTTTGACGAGCAGTGCATCGTGAGGTTTCCGGATCCGTTAAAAAATCTTCCCCAGGAGATCCTGATGCCCAAACTTTCTATTTGACCGCTTAAAAAATAATTTTGGCAATTGTGTAGTTCGCCGGTAGAGTGCTTCGAAGACGGAAGGAATTGAAGATGGCCTTTTGGATGAGCGGAGGGATTTTTCAAATTTTTCGTTAGATATTAAAAAGCATATCACGGTGCAAGTATATTGGTTAGCAATCGTATAGTTCGCCGGTATGGTGTTTCAAGGCCGAAACGAGTTGGAAACGGCCATTTAGGCGCGAAAAGATATTTTTCAAATTGTTCATTAAATATTAAAATGCATATCACGGGACAAATATATTGGCTTCTTCGAGTATACCAGTGGTGTTGCAATGGAAAAAACAGGTGTACTTAAAAATCACCTATATTCGCACTTTTATTGAAAAAAATGTGTCGCCATGACATGATTTTCAGGAACAACGGTCCTATTGCGACCGAATTTGGGGAATTCGCAAAAAGTCAGCTGGACGGAGCAACAACTACCAGCGTGAATATATTCGGCATACTCAGGCGTTGATCATAGCTCAGTTAAACCAGACGGAGCGACTACTAGCGTGAACATTTGCGGCATACTTACGCATTGATAATGGCTTAGGTAAACTGGACGGGGCAGCTGCTAGCGTGAATACATGCGGCATACCAACGCGTTGATCATAGCTTGAGTCAACTGGACGGAGCATCTACTGGCGTGAACTCATGCGGCATACTCAGGCGTTGATTGTGGTTTAACTCAACTGGACGGAGCAACTGCTAGCGTGAATATGTGCGGCGTTTCACGAACATAGATTCATCAATTTCGACGAGGGAATGAGTTACATCTTTTAGGCGAATTTCCCCAATTCGGTCGTAATAGGACCGTTGTTCCTGAAACTCGTGTTATGGCGACACATTTTTTTTTCAATAAAAGTGCGAATATGGGCGATTTTTAGGTACACCTGTTTTTTCCATTGCAACACCACTGGTATACTCGAAGAAACCTATATATTTGTCTCGTGATATGCATTTTAATATTTAATGAACAATTTGAAAAATATCTTTTCGCGCCTAAATGGCCGTTTCCAACTCGTTTCGGCCTTGAAACACTATACCGGCGAACTACGCAATTGCCTATTGATTTTATCGTGCATAATGGTTGTGTTACAATGAGGAAAATCTGCCATACATAAAGATTGTTCGTATTCACAGTTTTGTTGGGAAAAATGCTTCACTTTTTTCTGGTGAAACCATTATTTTGGCTTCCATCGAAATTTTCATGTTGAAATACATAGTTCCATCTTGCAGAAACGCTCAATTTCATGTGGCCTGGAAGATATAACTTCTTGAATAGAATAGTCAGAGGGCACAAATTACGGTATGAATTCATTTTGCACACTATTGTTAGTCGTGAACGCGTGACTAGCATGAAAACAAAACCAACAAGACTTAAATGAATCGATTAAAAGTCGGGCTGGATCGTGATTGGCACTCACGGCTAAATCCACGGTAAACAAAGGTTGACTGTCAGTTGTTTTCATGCACATAGGACCGGCTGTCGACGGCTGATCAACAAGACCTCAAGATACTTGAGAATTTGTGAGCCGTGAGCGTTCATCAAGATCTTAAACGAAGATTTCATTTTGACACTGTTACCTGTAGTCCATAAGTGCCTTGCAATGAGTGAAGCGGCGTTTCGTCCTCGCCGAGTGTCACTCATAGGTGGGTTAGTCAGTGCAACCCTCAACAAATTTGGAATGCGCTCCTTTACCTTGGTCATAAGCATCCTGTCCGCAATTGCGAGAAAACTGATAGATACAATAGTTAGTAGAAAACATCGGGATTTGATTTTTGACCGGGGGTAGAGGTTTGTGAGAGCAGGACAAGCTTTGCTGCATTGTATACCCGTTTTAACGAGGTATTAATCATCTTTCCGAAGGTGATCATCAAATTATAACCTTTGAATGGGAGTATGATATAAATAACTTTTTTTAGGGACTTTTACAGTAGCGTTTTTCGCAGAAGTAAAGTTGCGCCATTTCCGAATGAAACGTTCTGGGAAATTGTTAGCAAGAGGCGTCTCATACAACATTGTTTGTTCGGCTTGTAATCTATCTTCGGAGCATATTTTTGACGCTCTGTAAAGCAGTGTGCGTACTAGGACCTTTTGTATGCAACGGGAGCAAAGCTCATGAAGTTCATATGCTGTCCTGTCCATGTTGGTTTGCGGTACGCTGAACGTTCGATAATTTCGTCCAAACTGCGTCTAACCAGAATGTTCAAGAAGGGCAAACTGTTCTCACCCTCGTATTCAACTGTGGATGAGATATTTGGGTGAACTGAGTTGAAAGCTTGAAATGTTCTTTCCACTTGTTCCTTGTCTTGTCCAATCAAGAACATGTCGTCGATATAACGTTTGTGGAGTTTCAGTCCATCTATCTAAAACGATAGTTCTGAAAATCTTCCACGTTGGATTAAAAAATTGTCGAGCAGTTACATCCATTTTTGCTTCACAAGTTAAACACCAACCTACTAGTCATGGGCATATGATACATAGGTTACTTGATGATGGACGAAATGGACAGTAGAAGAATTTCGCCATTGTTTGGTGTAGATCGTTCCGGAGAAATATGTAGAAAACTTCGTCGAGATGAGGAGAGATAGGGAGGCCAATACTTTTGCATAATTCGTTGTTTCCCCAGAAACGACGGAATTTCGGAGACCTCGCGAATTGTTCAACCAATAAGGGATTTTGAGTGTCCGGACGTGGTGGAACGTTATCTCGCGTTAGATGTATTTGTGCAATCAAGAATGAAAAACAAAATTACAGGATATACAGAAGAACGTGAAATGATCATGTGAAGTATGAAGAATAATGAGTTTCTGGCAGAGCCTTTCATATAAAATTCATAATTTTCTGTTAGTTAACATAATATATATCACTAGAATATGGTGACTATTGTATAACACGGAAAGCGATCCAATAACAGATTTTTCTAGTATAAGATTACAGCCTAATTCTTATGTCGATCTGGTATACACGGCTGGTATATAGAATGGAAAGAGGGCTCGACAACACAGGAAGATTTCCAAATGGTCTGTTTGGATAGAAAGAGGCATGGATGGTAACGCGAGATTTGTATGTAATCGTGTGAGACGAACAAGCGAGGTATACATATATATGTATATTCAAGCAATTTTAACGTACACAGCTTTTGCCTAGTGATCAATAGCCACACAGCTGATTAACATTAAGTATGGGGTGATACCGCACCAAGATGATTTGCTTATTACTAATGGGCGCGTGGATAATGACACACATGTGTTGACTGTGGACATGTTCTGTTGTTCAGCTGCAAGTTTTAGACCTAGCTACGTA
Source organism: Paragonimus skrjabini miyazakii (assembly GCA_014338405.1). Classification (NCBI taxonomy): domain Eukaryota; kingdom Metazoa; phylum Platyhelminthes; class Trematoda; order Plagiorchiida; family Troglotrematidae; genus Paragonimus; species Paragonimus skrjabini miyazakii. The sequence goes on along the minus strand of JTDE01007701.1, from coordinate 3,782 downwards.
CACTATCTATCCTGCTGGACTCATTAATAAACTTCGAAAACTAGATAAATACCTCCAATGGTGAAATTGATAGCTTTGATCGGTTTGGAGTGTATGAGGCATTGTATCACACGATAAAGGGTTTCCCTTCAGATGTTATTAGGTCAGTTACAAAAGTCATCATCTTCAGGCAGGCGGAATTCGAAAGAGAACATGACTTTCGTTAAAGTCAGGAAAGTTTCTAAGCTTCGATTGAATTGATCTATGTCCTTACAGGCTTCAACTGCATGCGAGAGTTTGTTTCAACTGTAAGAATATTTCACTAGGAAAAACTTTGAAAGCGGTTGTTCAAGGGATTTAAAAACAGTCAAAACAAACTTTGGCAATTATCCGTTTCACGCGATTCGCCTTGAAGGTCGTTCAAAAGGCAAAACGGTCCTTTTGGCGCGAATCCTCGATTTTTAAATATTTTATGAAATTTTAAAATCGGAATTTCAGGCAAAGTACTTACAGCACATCAATTGTAAATAAACGGCGTTAATGGAAAAAATGAAATACATCGATTAAGTCCCAAAGGTATTAGTTCGTTGATGAAAATTTTTCCACCATTTTCGCGAAAACATCCCGTTATTGAAGTTAGCTCACTTTTTCAAGTCTTATAAATGCGATCATTGACATTTTCGAGAGTAAGTACGTCATCCTATAGCCTGAGAGTGCTTCATTTTGCGGCGTTTCACAGATATGGCCGAAATGGAAATATACGAACATACTGTGTTTGTTTTGCATTTCAACAGGAACACTAACACATTTGATAGTGAAACAGGTATGACAACATTTCCAGCTTCATTTCCTGTACGATGTTTATATTATTTCTCTTTGTTTGCAAGATTTCAGGTAGATACTGGTCGATGAAACGTTGCTCTTAGAAATGG
>JTDE01007700.1:12164-24182 GCA_014338405.1 Paragonimus skrjabini miyazakii | reverse complement strand
TAGATGTCCGCAGGGTTGTGCTCGGTTACTCTATTTTGAACGCCTTTCTGCTCGATGATTCGTGTATCCGGTTAGTTCACATTCACTGTGAGGTAAAACCTTTATCGTGATTTTATCGAACAATACCGCGTAAATTCCAAACATTTGGATCTACTTTTCTGACTTCTTTCCTTGGACTTGGAGGATAATCCCGTTAGCCTGGCCGTTTGAATAAGCGTTGATGGAAATTTCGAGTACGCGTTACTGAGTGAATTTTCCCCAGTCGCTATGATCTGTTAAACGATCCAGGTTCAAACGGAGTGCCCTCTATAAAGAAAGCATCAGCAGAAAATCTGCAGTCTTAAGGCCGCAATTTACAGCTTCAGGGTGCGAAGCGGATTCCATGCAAATCAGCCCGGATATTCATCTTGTTCAGCGTGGTCTACGTCTTCGGGAGAAGGGCTGGGTCACATGATGTCATCAGCATACTCCATGTCGGTCAACCTAGCACCAAGAAGAAGTGGAAAACCAGCCTCATTTGATTTTCCTGGCGTAGCTTCCAAAATGTCGTTCATAACAAAACTCAACAGGAAAGGATACATCGAACACTACAAGATGTGATGAGCGCCGGGAAGAGCCATCCTTAAACCCTCATCCTGCTTGCACAGTGGGCATACAGTGATCTTCACCACTTCATGTATTTCTTTGGAACCCTCCTGCGAAGTAGGCCGTTCTAGAAAGCACTACGAACAACCAAATCGAAACCGGCCTTCGGGTCTGAAACGGTCACTACCACCGGTTGCCTATAAGAGTGTAAACCCTTCAAGGTCCATCGCAAGGTAAAAGTGCCACCAGGTACCCGCAACCGGACCGGAATCCCGCTTGTTTTACGTATATTTGTCTTTCTTCGGTTTTAGTTAGCTAGCTTGTTACAAGGCCAGGGAGTGATCTGGATCAACTAAGTACTAGACAGATGCCTCTGTGGTTGTCATATTAGTTTCGGGCCCTCTTTTTACAAAAGGGAATTGCTGTTGACAGGAGCCGATCACGAGGTACCTCTTAAGCCTCCCAAACCGTCAGAAAGACTTTTGTAAGGTCTGATATCAACCACTCCCACCATTCTTGAAAGGAGGGGAGAATAAATCGGGTCCAGCATCTTTAATACTTTTGAGTAACCTAAGCTCTGGGATCAATTCTGACTCCAACGGGGAGTTATGTGAAATGCAGTAAGTGACCATTTGGGTTCCGGACCATATTGGCCCGATGGAAGTCAGCTGAACTGTTTTTCAAAATGATTACTTCATTCACAGACTCAACGGGATTGGCGATAAGTTAACCGCGCTCTGCAAATATGGATCTTTTTTCGTCGTTGTCTAAATCTATTCTCTAGCACTGTCTTCCTCTTGTGTGTGGTGACATTTCCAACTCAGCGGACTTATATTTGACAGTGGATCGTTCTATTTTTATTTGTGCATCTTTTGGTTAGCTTGTAGGCACAGTTTTTGCACCCATCGTTATCGTCAGTTTTATTGGTGATATCATTTTCTTAGTCGCTTTTACTTTTCGGTTGATTGAGCCATTACACTAGCAGAACCCCCTTACGAACCGTTCAAACAAACATCCCGAACTGGCATTTTATTTATTGCACGAAAGGAAGTCACGGTCACGCCTATTTTTAGGACGGGCAGTTGATATTATCTAGAGCAGTGAGCTTTACCGACATATTGTGTTGTAAAGGAGAGTGTCGTGATGCGCTGCTAGTACACATATCTCATGGAATTATCTTTTATACTCCACGTGGCCGGTTATGCGTATCAAATATGTATATTTTGATGGATAACATGATGGGTGTAAAAGGCTGATTTCACCCCAGATACCATCTTCCACAGTATCTCCAGACACTGACCGTAAACCATGTGGTCCTCTCTATAACGAGCTTAAAGCCTATGACATCCAAGGAGAGTTTCCTTGATTCATCACCTTTGTCCTTGGTTTCAGAGCTTCTGAGTTCAAAATTGTGTCAGATCTTTAATCTCTCTCCCGATTTCTGCAGGCGTTTCTCAAGGGACAGAGGTCGATCGTTTTTCGTATCTTACTTACACCAATGGCTTTCCGGACAACGCTTTTGGCTAATGCTTCTCCTACAGTGGTCACCTAAACGTATGGAATGCTGGTGATCCTTGCGCACTACAAATTAATGTTGACACGATCGAACCCCATTCGGACGGTTGGATTCTCCCACTAACTGAGGGCAAGTGTACACACACTTTGCTCGGCGGAGACTAACAAAGGTTTCTTGAGTCACGGTACCTTCAGCACTCACTCCATCTGGGGGAGGATAATCGGATGTCGCCCGATTTATTTTTTGTCTGTCATCCTGAAACGGCTACTCAAAAAGGATCTGTTACTCCTTGGGTAGAAGAATGGACTGTTCACCGCACAGACAAGAAATTGTTTAAAACACTTCCTGGGATCATTACTTGAGTATCCTAATCAGGTCAGGTATACGGGCTTGAAGAGAGGCACACCTGCCGTTGGCCGTGTTTAGCAAGCAACTACCACCTTGGTCACTGGCCCATGTACATGGCTTATCAGCTTCGGCTTAAAGTGCTCGATCTTTATCCATTCAGACTTCGACGATTGTGCGGTGACTTCATAGTAGCACATCTCTCCAAAATAGGACTCGTCAAACAGCTGTGTATTTTGGTGGTTGATAGCGGTCAACTGTATCATAACGATTAGCAACAGAACCTCCATTCTCTGCCGACCATTATAAACAACTCGATTTCATTCTCACCATCCACATCATCGTCTTTATTCTCCTCCACATCATCATCATCCTTATCATCCTCCTCTTCCTTATACTCCTCATCATCGTCATCCTCTTCATCATCCTCATCATTATCTTCATCATGCCCACCCTCCTCCTCCTCCTCATTCTCATCGTCATCAGCATCATCCTCATCATCATCCTCACTCTCATCTTCATCCTCATCATCACCATCATTCTCATCTTCATCACCATCGTCATTACCCTCATCCTCATCATCATTCTTATCATCATCTTCATCATTATCGTCCTCACTGACATTCTCCTCCTCCTATTCCACCTCATCATCATCATTCTCGTCATCATTCTCATCCTCATCATCAGCATTTTCATCATCAATCCTCCTCCCCATCTTCCTCATCATCCTCGTCCTCCTCATCAATCTCTTCATCATCGTCGTCATCCTTCTCGTCGCTCTCGTCATCATCATTCTCATCATCCTTATCATCCTCCTCCTCATCCGCACTCTCATCATCCTTATCATGCCCATCATCATCATCCTCCCCCTCCTCATTCTCATTTTCATCTTCATCATCCTCGGTATCAGCATAATCATCATCCCCATCATCATTCTCATCATCATCCTCATCGTCATCATCATCCTTATCATTCTCATCATCATCGTCATTATCCTCATCATCCTGTTCGTCATCACGTGCCTGTTTCGCACAGGTTTTGGTCGTGGAGCTGGGCCTATAACGTCAACAGGCGGGCGGATTTTCCGGTGCATCAGTGTCTCTGCCGGCGACTTGTTTAGTGTACTGGCTTACGGGATTGCTCTGTATATCATCAGATACGCCTCGACTGTTTCCAGCGTGAACCCCTCCCCCTTAAGTTTCAGGTGTGCTCGTTTAAACGTGTCAACAAAGCATTCCACCTGATCGTTTGACTGTGGGTGGCACGGCGGCGTCCGTATATGCTGGATTCCATTGTTTTAACGGAGTTCTGCGAATTCAGCTGAAGTAAATGCATTGGCGTTGTCCGAAACCAGGATTTCAGGTACACCAAAACGACTGAACACCTTCCGCAGGTTGATAGTGGTGGCTTAGGAACTGACGTGGTTCAGTTGAATGACTTCCGGCCATTTGATGTACGCATCAATCACTCTATGGGTCCAGCGAAATTAACATGCACGCGGGATCAAGGGGTTTTCGGCACAGGCCACGAAGATTGATGTGCTTTTCCTGAAGCTGTTGCTGAAGCTTGGCACTTTGAATACGTAGGAACAATCTGAACCAGGTCCCGATCCATTCTTGGCCAATATATGTAACTGCGCGTCAACGATTTCATACGGTTGATCCCGGGATGTCCGACGTGGAACTGCTTGAGTACCTATTGTTGCAATCCAGACGGGATAACAACACGTTCTGCGAATAGAATGCAGCCATCGACTTCGGCTATAGCTGGGGGTCAGGGCATGTCAGAGGCTAGCGTGTACGATGGAAGCGGATAACTCTTTGAAGTAGAGGATCGTTGGCCGTGGCGTCACGAACTATAACTGACATAACCGGAAGTGCGCGGACTGTGGAGGCGAGTAGGCTATTGACCTCTGGTTCGACTGTGATTGAAGCAATCACTGCGTGCTCAGGGGGAGTACGCTTAGAGTCAATCAATCTCGATAGGGCGTCTGCCTGACCAATGCTTGTTGTGGATTGATATTTGTTTGAGAAATCGTAGGCGAGTAGCATGGTCGCCCAACGTTGCAAGCGGTTGGCCGTATAGACTTATATACCTTTCTTCGAACCAAAAACACCAAGAAGAGGCTCATAATCCGTTAACAGTGTAAAGTGCCGTCCATATAGCATTTTATGGAACGTTTTGATCGCGAATACGATCGCCAGAACCTCAATCTGACCATAATTGCGCTCATCGGGAGTCAGGGTCCTCGCAATGTGAGCAATTGCTTTTTCTGTACAGTCCGGAAAAATTTGTGAAACGACGGCACCAATACCATAGTCGGAAGCATCTGTAGCTATAATAATTCCAAGGGAGAGACTGAAATGTGTCAAAGCAAGTCAGAGTTAGGCAGGGATTTGACTGTATTAAATGCGGTGTGGCATTGAGACGACCAGTTCCAGAAAACATATTTTTTCAAAAGGTGATTAAGCGGAGCACGAATAAGATGCATATCTGGCAAAAAAGTGCTATAGTGGCTTGCAAAGCCGAGAAAAGAACGTAAAGTGGAAATGTCCGTGGGTGCTGGCATCTGTTGGATTGCCAAAATATTATCTGGGTCGGGATGACGCCCGTGTTTGTCAAAAATGAAATCAATATATTTGATGGATGTGAGAAAAAATGTACATTTGTCTGCACGGAGACAGAAACCGTATTGTTGGATGCGGTCAAGCACATCGGTGAGACGCTCCATAAGTTAGTTCATTTGAGTTGCTACCAGTAAAAATGATATCATCAAGGTAAGCAGCAGTCCCAGGTAAACCCGTCAGCATTGCGTCCATTATTTGTTGAAAAATTGCAGGTGCGGATTTTACACCAGATGGAAAGCGGTTGAATCGGAATAGATCACGATGTGTATTGATGGTCAGAAGCTCCCTCGATTCGGCTTCCACTTCTATTTGAAGATAGGCTTCAGCCAAATCGATCTTTGCAAAGCAGGTGTCACCATTAAGCTGAGCGAACAGATCTGAGATCGGCAGTGGATACTGATGCGAATCCAAAGCGGTGTTGAGGCCACTGGAGTAGTCGGCACAGATACGCACTTTGCCGTTCACTTTGCGGACAACGACAATAGGGGTTGCCCAGGATGTGAAATTGACCGGTTCAACGACACCTGACTGTTCGAGGCGTTCAAGTTCTTTCTCGACGGTAGCAAGAGCGGCGTAGGGAACTGGACGCTTTGGGCGGAAAACTGGTTGAGTGTTGGGCGTTAGTTGAAGCCTAACCTTAACTTTCGTGCAACAGCCAAGGCCGGGTTGGAACAAACTAGCGAATCTCGACAAAATAATGTTTGCAAAATGTTCGAGTGTGTTCCGAAAAGATGTGAGCTGTAAAATGTTACACACGGATGCCAAAGGAACATTCAAAATACCGAATTTGGTTATCTAATCAAGACCAAGCAAGTTTAAGTATGGGAGGTCAGTAAGATAAGTTCCTGTAAAATGTACATCCGTGAAAGAAATATAGGTTACCTCACCAGTTAATTGTAACATGTTGCCCGATGCACTTGGTGACTGGTGGTGCACACATTGAGTTTACCAATTAACTCCCATGTGGAACGTGTGATCAACGTAATGTCAAGCTGTGTCCAGCTGAAAATGAACTAGGAAATTGTTGATGGAAACCGTTGTGTACTGTCTACTGTCTACAATTTTGAAGGCAGCAAACAGGGAATTGGATTTAGCATTAGTATGTGTTAAAACTGCTTTTCTGGCGAAATTAAGTTACAGCTTGATTCCGACGATTGTTGGCGGTGGTGGTGCCCTGTGGGCCACAGAAACCGTCTTTATGGCTATGTCGGTTGCATCTCTGACATTGTTGCTCCTGGCATGGACAAAACCGCTTGAAATGCCACTCGCCACAAGACCAACATACTGCTGGGGCTTTTTTGTGGATTTAGCGGTGGCTCCTTTCACTGTTTGGGCCGTGCCGGCGATTGAGGGCTGTGCCGCCTGCTGAATTATGGTTGTGTCATGTTGCAGGTTCACAAGTCATTGACACAGCCGTGGGAGCTTTCACTATGATGTCCTTATCCTGTTCAAGTTTGGACAGAAAGCGAGTTCGAGTGTCAACATTCCGAGGCGAGTGAAGACCAGCAATGAAAATGAGGCATTTGAACTGACCTTCCGTGAGGGATTTCAGCTGGAACCTTTCACATTTCCGGTTGACAAGACCTGCAAAGGTTACATAATCATCTGACTCACGTTTAGTCAACTTGAGGCAGTTGTGCTGGACGTTGAATAGTGAAAGCTGTTCACCAAAAATATCTGCGCTGTCTGACGGTTTGGTAGAAATCCAAATTCTTCGGTTGTTGTGGAAGGATGAAATTCGTGAACCGTTCATATTCCACAGTGCCAAGCTTTCGGACTAGAAGTCGAGCTTTCCATTTGGAATCCTTGCCAGGAAATTCACTCTGGAATGTGTCTCCCCAACGTTTGAACCACGCGTCAAATGTATGACCAGATGAAGGTTCGTAGTGAAAGTCCGAAATTGCTATGGCGATTGAATCGACCGGCGCTGATTTGTCACTGGAAGTTACCAATGTTGACGGTAAGTTAAGAGTTTTGGTTACAGACTCGATAAGACGCTGCTGCGATTGCTCAAACTGCTCTCCCAGCTGCAAAATGGGCTGTAGCTGGTCTGCAGAGATAGACATTGCTAGGTTCGTGAAGACCCTGTCGCCAGTGTTATGTCCCTGAGTTGTTGAACAGGTCAACCAATCGTATATTCAATCACGCGGCCCGAACTGAGAAAGCAAACAAATCTTGAAGGAATGTTTATCGATTGAAAAACACGTTGGGAGATGAACGCTCAGATTGATGCGATAAAATGGTTAGTCCACAGTAAGTGAAGCACCAATGGTGAGCTATAATGTAAATAAAAAACAATGTAAAGGTGCAGTAAGTGAATGCAATTGTTTGTTTGGTGGCTGTCCACCTAACTGCCACCTTATCAGATGCCAGGTTTAGCGCACCTCGCTTTGGGACATAAACGATAACCACTCGATTGTGGTTGGCAACTGTTTGTGAAGGGTGAAATGAATGACCGGTAACGACTGAAGTTGAGGAAGATATTCACAGGCTGATGGTGTGTTTACACATTTTAGTGAAGGAAACTTCTTTGACCTTATTTTCGGCGTCCACTTTAGGAAACCCATCGTGGCGGCGGGAACGCAACTAAGTCCGTTTTCAATGCATGATCCGAACATGCAGGCCGGACAAACCGAACTATTGTGTTTATAAGGACAGTGTTAATTAGATAATCAAACAGAGGTCTAAAGTAGGTGTTAGGATGCGAATCTCCTAACGAGACAGCCAGGGCGCATCATACCACGTCGATCGACCGGCCCAACTCGGATGGCATTGCTGTGGGTAATGATATGGTTCCACTCAGCCCCTCGGATTGCAGGTGTGCGGTCGAACGCCTGTGCGTTATCTGGACTGTGTTTTTATCTCGCTTTGCCTTCTGATATCCCGTGTAACGTGATTTGCTCTGAAGTTGTGACTGCCATATATGACTTTCATGTGATTCGCTCTGTGTCTGTCGGCCATCTATGGTAATCGTTTTGTCCTATAAATCTAGACCTTGTGTGGCCTAATTTTGTCTCGCTCTTCCAATAAACGGTGTTGCCGCGTGATATAGTGTTCCTTTTCCTGTGCCAACGTTCTAATACGACTTGACTGCTTGACCTGGGTACCTGCTATGCGGCTTCACCTAGTCTACTTGCGCGGAGACAAGAAGAACACGATTGTGAAAAAACACGCTGTATTGCCGACTACCAGTTCGATCAAATGAATATCATGAAATAGCGGCCAAATATGGCCACTTACTTGTTGAATCACTGTCTGCTTGTTTAGGCCACTTCGTTACCAAGTGGCCAAGTAAGGCTAATTCCATAGGCGTTCGTTTCTCGGGCTGGAGTGACACCCACGCTCACTTGCACGTATCCTCCTGTCGCGACACCCACGCTCACTTTCACGTCTCCTGCTAGTTGGTCTGACGTGCCCCTCAGTGCTTTGTTGATGTATAATTTCGTCAGCCGTCACCGAAGGCCTGACTGGTTTGCAGTGATGACTGATTTCATCAGCCTTCTAACACCTCCCCTTTTTCGGCATGTGTCATAGGACTGACATCTTGGATTCACTTGTAGGGGGTTCACGGGTTTCCTTGTTCGTTTGAACCGTCTATGATGAAAAGAGCCTGATGTTGTCTCGCCGATGATCGACAGCGGTACGTCAGCCTCTTTCTCCAATTCGAAGATGTCCAATAGAATGTCCCAATGTAATGATGTTGTGTCTGATTTGATCGGAAGTAATGCAGGGTTCCGCCGTAACTGGTTGATACGTCTTCTCCAGGTGTCTTCTCCGATAGTGACTTCACAGCTCACCTTCCCATTACGCTTTGAGATCACCGCAGGGGTCCATTTATTTTGACTTCGGAAGTCTCGTGCAAGCATTGAGTCGCCAATATTGAAACGCCGTATGCATTGTGCATAACCGGCCCCGTGTACTTCGTTGGCGGATGTGACTGGTGATGGTCTGATATTGTCGAAGCTTGTGCGAATTTTCCGTCCGAACATACATTCAGCTGGCGAGATTCCTCCTGGTGTATTGCGATTAGGCGTAGTGCGATAGGCAGTCAAGAAATGTTGAATGACATCTACTGGAGTCTCCTCTCCTTCGACTTTAAGTAATGCCCGCTTGAAGGTATCCACGAACCTTTCAGCTTGACCAGTAGATTGTGAGTGATACTGAGGCGAGAATTTTTGCTGAATGTCATGAAGCTCGCAAAATGTCCGGAAAGTTGCGGATGTGAATTGTGATCCATTATCCGATACAATAGTCTCCGAAATGCCAAAGTAGCTGAATAACTTGTTGAGCTCGGATTTTAGTGATATAGAGTTCGGGTTTGCCATTGGGACAACTTCCGGCCATTTAGTGAATGAATCGACCAAGATCATGTGGTATTGACCATTAACTGGCCCCGCAAAATTCAGATGGAGACGTTGCCACGGTTTTTCTGCCTCTGGCCATGGTTGCCACGGCCACTTCCGAGGTGCTTTAGCTGTTAGTTGACATCCTTCGCATCTTTGACAGAACCGCTCAATTTCCGAATCCATCTGCGACCAATAAACATAACTGCGCGCAAGAGCTTTCATTCGGCTGATACCTGAATGGCTGGTATGAAACTGCTTCAGTACTTTATCACGTAACACCTGTGGCACGACGACCCGGTCACCAAACATGAGACAATCGTCGATAATGGAGAGGGAGTCACGTCTGTGAAAAAACTACCGGACATTGGAGTCCAGGTTGTGTTGATTATACCTTGTGCATACATAGTGCATCACCTTCTGTAAGACTTCGTCGTGATTCGTTGAGTTCTTGATTATAGTAGCGGTAACGGGCAGGGCTCTTATGTTGCCGAAGAGGACTTGACGAACCTCCGGTACAATTGTAACTGACGCAATGATGAAGTCGTCAGATTCTGTTTGCTTCGAGTTGATCAGGCGCGACAAGGCTTTGCCAAATTCGTGCGTGTTCCGGTATTGAATATTGAAGTCATAGGCGAGTAACATTGTCGCCCAACGTTGCAGTCGGTTTGCAGTGTAAACCGGAATGCCTTTCTTTGAACCGAAAATAGTCAGCAAAGGTTTGTGATCTGTGAGGAGATTGAACCGCCTACCATACAGCATTTTGTGGAACTTCTCGACTGCGAAAATGATAGAAAGTGTCTCCTTTTCAATTTGACTATAGTTCTTCTCGGCTGGGGTCAATGATCTGGCAGCGTGCGCAATGGCTTTTTCTGATCCATCTGGAAAGACATGGGAAATTACCGCACCGATTTCAAAGTTTGATGCGTCAGATGCAACCTCTGTTGGAAGAGACGGATTGAAATGGGTCAGAAGCAAATCAGAAGTAATCATTGCTTTAACTTTCTCAAAGCTCCGTTGACATTCTGTTGTCCACTCCCATTTTGAATCCTTTGTTAGAAGTCTGTTGAGCGGCCCTCTGAGTTGATGAAGTGTAGGAAGAAATGCTCCATAATAGCTGATAAGTCCGAGAAAAGCACGAAGGCCGGATACATCTTTCGGTGGAGGCATCGCCTTGACTGCTTCAGCACTGGCCGGATCTGGATGGCGCCCATGTTTATCAATAATGAACCCAAGATATTTGACACTGTGCAACATAAAAATGTACTTCTCCTTCCTCAACCGGAATCCATACTCCTTAATTCTTGACAACAACATGTCCAGTTTTTGTACCAGATCGGCAGCGTCACAGCCCATGATTATATCGTCCAAATAAGCAACACAACCGGGAAGGTCAGACAGCATGGTGTCCATTATCTGCTGGAAGATTGCTGATGCATCAACAAGGTCCACTTTGGCAAAACACTGTCCCCCGTTGAGCTTCGTATAAAGGTCTTCTGGCACTGGTAGAGGATATTCGTAATTCTTTAACGCCGCGTTCAGGCCAGTAGAAAATTCGGCACATATTCGAACTCTGTCGTTAGCTTTCTTAACAACCACAATGGGAGCGGTCCATTCCGAGTAATTCACTGACTGTATGATACCTTCTGCTTGCAACCGATCAAGTTCGCCGTCCACAATCAGCAGTGCAGCATACGGAACTGGTCTTTTGGGTCTGAACACTGGTTTCACTCCTGGATGTAATGTGAGAGTTGCCTTCGCTTTTGTACAAAGACCGAGGCCTGGTTCAAAAACAGACGCGTGCCGAACCTTGAGTTCCTCAGTTTGACGTTGAATTCCTGGCGCCAGAAGCAGCGTTTATGACCGACTGTGTAATTTCGTTTGATTACATATGCTGTTTACCGGCTGAACTAGTAGTTTCAAGTCGTCCATTCAATCAAGGCCCAGTAGATCTAAACCTGGATGATCTGTGACGAGACAACAGGCTTCGATTCGGCTGTCTCCAAACGTCACCTCACATGTTGCTTCTCCGGCTAGCTTCAAGGTTCCGCCCGAGGCGTTCCGAGCCGTATGATGCGTTGGAAGCAGTGGAGGTCGCCCAAGCTTTCGCCATGTATCGCGAGAAATCAATATGATATCAGAAGCAGCGTCTAATTGCAAGCGGGTAGACACACCAATAATGCAAAGAGTAACGTACTTGCGTTTGGATTTCCCATCAATTTTAAATGTTGCGGTGACCGCCTTCGACCTGCTGGGGGAGAACTTCGGGCGCCTGTGAAAATTTCTTTGACGTTGGGATGGTTGCAATAATGCATATTTCTTTGTGACCTATTTTCCCACATCTGTTGCATATGTGACTTTTGAACGAACAAACACGAGCAAATCGCCATTCCTTGCAATGCCAACATGCTGATGATGACTTTGAATTTATTGCTGGCTGGCGGCTTGTTTCTTTAGTCGTGTTCTTGCTGCTGATTGTGTAAATCATTTCTGGAGGACCCGTTGAAGTAGCCTGCTGAATCATTGCTGTATTGTGTTTCAGGTTGACCAGTCGTTGGCATTCTGTTGTGACACTCTGAAGGGTGATATCTGGACACTGCTC
>JTDE01007699.1:0-16708 GCA_014338405.1 Paragonimus skrjabini miyazakii | reverse complement strand
CATAACCAAGAATTTCTGTCTCATGATCGGATATGTCCTGGGTTAGCCAGGCCTCTGCTACACCCACGATATTGGGCTTCTTTGAGTCGACAAGCTATCCCAGTTCCTCCACTTTGTTCCTTAGAGAAAGAACATTAGTAAACATACACCACTAGCTAGAAGCGCGTAATTGCGTACTCTCACTTGAGATAGTGTTCGCCTTCAGATGTACAACCTGATGGTACAACCTGAGTTAGGCCGACCCTTATTATGTCGGCTGTATCAGGTTTTTGGCTGCGCAGGAGGTGGTGGACTAGTGATGACCTTCGGTATCTTAGTAACCTTTACCACACCTGCCGCCATGGGGGCTACACTGGTAAAAGGTGTTCCACGCTCAAACCTTGGTTTATCTGCGTGAAGTCGGATGTACTACCTCTAAAGCACAGTGGACAACATACCTCTTGTGAAAAGGGCGATTCATAATAGTCTGAGGGGTGAGTTGGAGCTCAGGTCTACCGGGCGCGGAAGGCGTTGGCTCGGATAAACTCCCACTAATCATTGCCATTCCCATGCGCGTGCAATGCATCCGCATCCTCAAACTCCTCTACGCCGTGTACAACTAAACTGCACGTTCAATCATACTAGGAACTCTGTGGGTTGCGATAGGCCGTTTGTCGATTCCCTCTGTTCACCCAAGGAAAATTGGGTTTCGCTCTTGCGCAAAAATCATTAAGTTTGAGCAAGGAAGACAGTGTTGAGAAAATCTCCTCGACGTCCTCTAACTGACCGAGTGTCACACTGATTGGTCGAGGGCGTCCGTCTTTGCGAGACATGCGAAGCCTGCATAGCGTTGTTTTATCTCCCACGCCTAGTTCAAGTAGATGACAGAGAATTTCACAGTAACTGATCATCAGCTTCTTTATGGTTGAGCAATCAACTTTCACTTACCGCAGCGTTAGAAACAATGAGATTATGTCTAGCGAACTCAGGGCAGAGGTTATACCTTGGCGTTTTTGTGCCTGATGTTCTGAGCTTCGGGAGGGTTGTGTGATTACGGCTTTTGACTAACGGCTTAGAGCTCTTCTGGTTTGTGCCGATGGGCGTGCCGACGGACACACCAGCTTGCCGAGACACAGTAACGATGCGTACACCACGCTTCCGCTTGGTGCGGCCTGTCGAAGCTGGTTTACTAGCTAGTACAGGAGACGGCGAGCTTTAGTTGTGTGTTGCGTATCGTAACTGCATATTGTAGAGAGTGAAGAACTGACTGGCTCGCTTGTTCTGCCTTCATCCTAAGTAACGCTGTCCTTACGGATATTTGGTCGGCATGTCCCACAATGGTATTGAAGGGTTTGGGTGGGTGAGTATCGGAACCTTAAATACAAGTCTATGGGGAACTCGGGGCAGCACTTGCAGTGACTCCAGTAGTCATAAAAGTCACAGGCTATGGCTTTGCTGCGAGGCCTAACTACCTTCGAACACCGTCCGCAAATGTCAGCAGTCGGATTAATGGCACGTTCTAGGCCAGTTAACTAAATAAGCATAAGCATAAGCATATGAAGCCTAAGAAAATAACATGATAAAGGAAAAAACGGAAAAAACTTGCCAGACACGTTGTCCGGTGAGTCTCTATGGTAACAGAAGGTATTGTTGTGTTGCTGCAGTGGATGGTATGTCAATGGCAACAGTGTCACGAGATGAATTCCGTGCAGCAGAAGTAATTAAAAAGTTTTTGAACCGTTCTACCGTAGAAATAGCGCTTCCACTTGGGTACTGTGTGGTAAAAACGTCGTTTTCCTTTTTCTTTAAAAACGCGTCAAGTTAAATTTGACTTTCACGCCAAACTTCAGCGATCCGAGAGTGGCTTGGGCTAGTTGGAGACAAGTTTCTGGAGGAAAACTTTTATACACAGCTGTCTTCGATAGTGCTGCAGAGAACTTGGACCCGGAACGTCCATACGTCCAGAAAATATCAGTGCAAATAGATTCTTCGTTAAACCCAGCAGTCAATAATGATTAATTAAGTGGATCATTTAACGACCCCATCTCCACTCGAACACAGCTAGCAACCAATCTTTGGTATCCGATTCAAAACACGATCAGAAGCAGCCAACTCAAAACTTCAACCGGATCAGGTATGACGGCCTGAGAATTCACCTCAGCGCAATTTCTGTAGGGTTAGATTCGGCGGCCTTGCAATTCTAAATGATATAATATTTGGCTCACGAAGTGGACAGGCCGCATACACCTAGCAAGTTTACGCGCCCTTCACGATCGCCCCTACCACGGAGTATCTGTCAATTTCTCGACCTCCGTGCGTAATTATTTCAGATACACAGGCATTCCTGTATATCAGAAGGTATCGTAACGTTTATCAAAGTTCTTAATCGATGTAAATCAGACGTCCGGCATACTTACTCTTCAGCACAATCTAAAGTGCTTTGACTGACGCAAACAGTAAAAACCTTTTAAATACATGCGTCATCGACGTACAAATGTTCCCCCGGTCTTTTCCTTGTGTCAAGCAAACGGAGAGGAAACCTCTGTAGCATACCAGGTTGCATAGGCATGTAGGGATCAGAACACCACTGTCTACAATACAGCGAAATCATTTGCATCCAACGTATCGACACAACCATTCACTCGGCCCGCTCTATAAGCAGAATTCTCGGGTAAGGATGCACAGGATTCAGTTTTAAAGTCCAACCTATTCGGTTAGATGAGTTCGAACCAGATTAACCCTCTATTATCGAAAGAAGAGTTCTGTGAACGCGCGAAATAAGTTTATCAGTTTATTTAGCTGAATCCCAACGAAGATATCACCCCGGCTTAGTAGGAGAGGATCAATTCAATTTCTGTTTTCAAATCAGGCGGTTGACACTTGCCTGTCAGCTACCAGCCGAATAGTTTAACCATTATTCCGTGCAGGATACCAAAACGTCTCGTTAAACCTATCGTACTTAAGCAGCTTCTCACTAATAACCCGGTCTGTATAATGCACCGTGGATTCCTATAAAATCAATCATGTCTGACCAATATGCTTTTTCCTATGGACATTCCAGCTGATTCATAAGAGCACAGCCCAATGTACGACGTCATTTTCCTTAGTTCCGCCAAGCCACTTGACCGAGTGCTTCAAGATCCACTCTTACTTAAACTAGAGGCAGAGGGTGTTCATAGTAAGATTACCCATTGAGTGGTCTCTTTCAAGAGTAGCCGAACATTCAGGATTAAAACAGGTTCCAACCCCTACTCTTCAGTACCCAACTCAGCCAGTTTGCGCTAAGGTTCCGTTCTTGTGCCGTTGACATTTCTAATTTCGATCGAAGACATTCAAGAAGTAATCTCCAATATCTCTTTGTTGTACGAGGATCATCATGAAATTTAGAATTCCACTGAGTCCAGCATTTCTTAGGCACTGATTACGGCAGCGGTGTCTCCTTATCACGGACGACAAATGTTCACCCACATCTCTTGGCGGAGATTCCAGAAACGTGTTCACCACACATATTGCTCAATAAGCTGTAACGGTGGCTAACTTGTACCTTCAGAAAGATCTAGGATTCTGGCTACCGTTCAACATCTTTCTCCTATCATGGAAATGCGGTTAAGAAGGGTTACGTCGTACATAGCATGACAAAGCGGACACTCCCGTATGGACAAGAAACCTTTCCAAACACTTAACGAAGTCTATGTCCAAGCTTTACTCAAATATACTAGCTTGGTGGTGTTTATTGGTCTTGAAGGGACACAAGTGCGTTGGAATGTGTTCGGCGACCAGCTCCGAAAACACCATTCGGCCTTTGAAAGTTCACCTACAAGTCAGCTAGAAATTCTTGATACTTACCCACCCGAGTAACAAAGGCTTCCGGAAGACCTAATCTTTACTTAATTCTTTTCTCTATAACCCCTGCAAAGACATTATTTACTTTTGCGGACCACAACGAGTTGCAAAATCACGCGAAGAATTTGTAAAAACTGAAACCCCGGCTTTTCGTTAGGCAACTTTTACTCTCACGGAGTTTGGGGCACTGGTTCATTGTCTACTTAAGCTAGTGATTAATAAAATAAGTTACGTTGCTTGTTCTATTCAAAAACATTGACTCCTGAAGACGGCGCTACTTCAGTTTTCCTATTACCACTTTTGGGTAAGCTGGCGCCTGCCTGGCATCGATTGAAAACGGATTCAACCCAAAAAACGTGGACTGACAGCCTCATAAACGTGTATCATTTACTCAAGCCCTGAATGAACTACACTCGTGAAACTATTCTTTTCTTTATTGTTTTATGCTTTTGCAATAGTTTTACCTCCAGGGTTTACTAAGATTTGTGTCAGTTCCTTCCATATCTCCACCATTAGGTCGCCAAAGTGCGTCGACAGAAGATACGGTTATATCAATTTCCAGGTCACATCAACCAAGCATAAGGTTGTCAGCAAGCGTAGGTCTTCGTCAATTTCTGGATTTGGAATTGAAACTAAAGTCGAAATATGCTTGTGTTCAATTGAGGATCGGTGATTTGAAAACCATATTCGAACAATCGGTGGGGCAACTGCCAATTTTTTCGTTTATTCACAGATTCACGGGTTGCTTGAATTTTCTGTGCACTGTTTGTGTTGTCGTTGCGATCATGTTGGTACTGACTTTTGATGCTCCGAGCATCAAAATTCATACAGTTTTTCATCGTTTAACCTAGTTTTCTTGTCGAATATTATCTCACCAGTTATTTCTTCGTTTTCTTCATTTCCTTACCCTTCCCATTGTTCCCGTTATATATCGCTTTTGCTAGCGATAAAATTCGTCGTTTTTGTTCACTACTTTAATACAGTGACGCCCACGATATCTAGCCATACCAGTGGGTCCGATATATTAATTGATTGTGGTCCATTCGGCCATCAAATGAAAGCTCACAACGGTATACGGTACCAGAATTGTCTGTAGTTGTATTCTTTTTAGTGTACTTGCTTCAAGAAGGATCAGTAAACCTCGCCCGCTTCCTCGAAATTGGCATATATTTGCGTGAGCTTACTCTTTCAGGTAAGTGGCATCCCGTCCGGACTCGTTCCCCTCCTTTGTTTGACAACCCCAGTGAGCAAAGGCGTGTTTAAGTATAGTTGAAAAATTTTTGATAATGTCAGTGCACTGTACATGGCCATGGTTGAAATAGTTTTGGTTAGAACACAGAAAATGTTACCGGACATGAAGTCGGAGGTGAGCTTCCTAAGTGAATATGCAGCACTCACCCTTCCATATGCGACGGTTTCTCATAAGGCTGTGAATGTGTATACTTCTCAAGTTGGGGAAGCTGCCACAAACCTGAATGGCAGAGCTTTCTGGTAGAGGAGGCTTGTTTTGTGGGGACGGTTTCAAACCACGTTCTGTCCGGGTGAGCGAGACAGAGTGTTGTTAGGTACCTCCTCTTTTCCAGATTCAGGAGAGGGCTTACCCCAGCAGAGGTCACGCTAAAGCAACCAAGAAGACACTTCGACTTATTGTGACTCCATCCACGGAGATTATCATGGAGGAAGTGCTGGATAAAACGATAAAATTGAGGGCAACCCATGCTAACATAAATGGAGTTTCATCGGATCGCTGTTTGCAAGAACGGCAAAAGCGCCTCCAGTTTGCTAAAGAGAGGTCAAGCATCAAGGCTTATCCCAAACTCCAGGTTAAGGCAAAGGTTCTAATCACCACTCCCAAATGGGAACCATTTTCTCTGAAGCAATCAACCCGCGCGCCTACACACACCAAAGAAGTAACTGTTTCCATTAACTGTGTAGCTGCACTGGTCAAGAATAGCTTTAAAGAACGACACAGACCACCACTTTTCCTCCGTACTCCCGATAATCCCACCTGAAAAAGTTTTGTTGAAAGCTGTTTCCTTCCTATGCTCTATAACCCCGCAGCTCTGCTGGATCGCCCCCAGCATCCGAGAAGGCTCATACGTGACGCACTTCAACCACATTTTCTCTGGGTGGATTGGGGTAATTTCTCACTGTTGGGTTTGGTCTGTTTTCCCAAAGAATGATGTGGTTTCCAAGATATCTTTAGAAAATAATTTATGATTCTCAATTTTCACTTTCCTTGTCATACCTTGCTAAAGCTCAATTTTTGCGCACATTTCTCCGCCCTCTTTGATTGCCCTACTTCACCTGTGATGCATCGATTCATATGAGAGTCTTCAAGGCGGTTCAAAGACTATATATATGCAGACGCTGGTGTGCCCGGGATATGAGGGCAAATGCATTCTCGGCCGAAGGTTAAGGTCTTCCGGGTTCTTCTGGGGTTTTGGGTATCGCCCTGCTTTGTGCTGCTTGTCACTAGGTTGTACATTCGTGCGCTAGCCGTTTTTCTTTATCGTTGACCTGCAAGTGAAAACACCTACGAAGTTCTCTTCTAATCTGAAACTCGACCAAAACGTTTACACTGATAACTGAAAACCACCCGCAAGTAGTTGGGAAAGCGAGTAAGATACGAAAGCCGTTGATTTTAGATTAACAAAGGCGGATGAAGCCTCCAAATTGGACGCCCACGTTCACACTATTATTAAGTGATCCCTACTTTTCCAGGAATGGATGCAAAACTCTGCTGTCGTCCATGCATCCTCTTTTGCCACAAGGACTGCTATTTCACGCTCTCCTTGACGATATTCTACGTTTGCTTCTATCCAGTCGGATGACAGTATAGCCCTCAAGCGCGTGTGCATGAAATGTCCGAGTCTTTTGAACACACATAAATCACGTAGTTTGTCCAAGACACCGGTCTTCAGAGAGAACATGCCCTCACAGGGAAATGGCCTTCTTGAGATAGCGGTGATAATGAATCGTGTGCTCCTGGTTACCCACAGATTCCTACTGTGGACTCATGGGAGACTGCTTTCTTTCTAAGCCGGAGCCTTCTGTTGCCGACCATCACAGAAGAATTCACCTCCCCAGAGAAATGTAACGTACTCTGACCCGAACTCCGGCTCCATACTCGTGAAATGCCCTTCATCGATGTTACATACTGTCTCCTCTCGTGCAATGCATCCGACGACAAGGCCATTCTTGCCACTATAGACCGTTCCTCGTTTACACAGCGTCTCTGCCATCTTCTTATTTTGGATGATTTCAACGCATGCAAACTCAATGGTACAACTACTTCGGACTTTTGAAATG
Organism: Paragonimus skrjabini miyazakii; assembly: GCA_014338405.1. Taxonomy (NCBI): domain Eukaryota; kingdom Metazoa; phylum Platyhelminthes; class Trematoda; order Plagiorchiida; family Troglotrematidae; genus Paragonimus; species Paragonimus skrjabini miyazakii. Next base: position 9,574 of record JTDE01007699.1, on the reverse strand, counting down.
TATGGCCTTGTTTATCCACCCAAAAGATTGGACAAAGCATATCAAACAGCCTGCAATACATGGTTCAGAAAAGACAACTTAATCGTCTGATCTGGTTATAGCGAATGTATCCCACCTGAACAATATTGCGATTCTGAAAACACCGCTAAGGTATGGTGACCGTCTGTTGCTAGGCCATACTGTTACCTGGTGATGGCTCCAGAAAGCTGTGGTAGGAACTTCATTCCAAAAATTCCAAAAAGCATAAGTTGACACACAAAGGAAAGTTTTGAGCATATTCAGCCACGAGTTTGACTCAGTGGATTCAAACAACCATTATTTCGATGGTTCCGACCACGAGGCACATGGGGGCAGTTTTTACTCGTGCACTACGGGAATTTCCCCCATCTAACGCCTCGAGAGTTGACACAATTACTGTCTGTTGACTACAATCGATGACCCCTCGACTAGGACTTCTCTCCACGTTGAAATCACAGAAATCATTGACTTATTGAGCGGTATGTGGTTACTAAGAAGTAGTGGGGGATTTTGATTTTCATCTAGATTAAACATCACACACAATTGATCTCAGCTGTCGCATTCGTATAGACTTTTCAGTCGGCCGATTTTGAAAAGAAGCACTAGGCTCGAGTTTCTCTCTCATTAGAGCTCGTCAGTAGTGCATTTCCTCGCCACTGCCGGGACTAGAACCACGGCCACGATGTTCATGAGGTAACTGTGTTTACCACTGTGCCGTTGACCTCACATTAGGCACGACCGAATTATCATATGTGAACGCTCAACCACCTTAGCTGCGATCAATTTTGGGTGATGATTCATATGAACTTAACCAAATCTCCGATTACTCATCAGTAATATGATAATCTTCATGAATAACCTGACAGAAGCCAAAGACAATGGCCATATCGCGGAGGCTATCTTCTTCGACTTGGCAAAGCACCGTGTCCCATACGGTCCATTTGCACATGAACTGAAGGCTCGCGGCATCCAAGGATAGGTTGTCAGCTAGAATACGCCATTTCTTGGTAGAAAGTTTGGAGTAAATGCTGGATTGGACCTTTCTTTTCCTTCACCAAATCACGCATGGGTCTTCGAGGTTTATTACTTGGTACACTGTTGTCTCTGATGTATATCAACGACTTTCATGACTTCATTTCTAGCAACTGATGATGGAAAATTGGAAACTTCTGTGATACCGATGCATGACATACTGGCCTCCACTGCAATAAGTGCTGACCAAATGACTGAGGTCTCTCTCTAAACTACAGGAAATGTGTACATATGTCGGTCAGGAAGAAATTGGGGAACTTAGTCATGATATCTGGTGAACACAGTACAATCCATATTTCGGAAGCTGATATCAAGAAGACCTGTGGATTTGGTTGTCGTCTAGTTTATCTCTTTCCCGTCACCACCGGATAGCCGCCAATAAAGGATTTTGGAACCCTAGGAGGATAAAAAATAGCCTTTTTCCACACATACAGCGATTAATTTCCAATGCCTTACTGGGTCTATATGAAAACATCGCTTGAGTATGCTGCTCAAGTGGTGTATAACTGTTTAAGAAAAAACAATCCCCAGTGAGCATGCCAAGTTACTAACCATGACAATAGCCACTAGCATGTGGTGAATCTCCTGCGAATCTCTTCTTAATATTACTTATCTTTATCTATTTAGGTCTCGGGGGCTTCGCGTTAAGACTCGCAGAAACTGTTTGTCCAGCCGTTTATAACACGGACAGGCCCTACGAGCTCCGGTTCTCCACTTGTCTTAAGCAAACGTTTTTTCATTCATAGTTATTGAAACAGGGAAACAACTTTCCATTAGAGGTTGCCAACTACTCTTTCGGAGGCCACTTTCACGTTTAACTGCATTTCCATTTATACGGTTAGATTACTGATGAGCAGTCGAGGATTTGGTTAATTTCAAGTTGAACATCACTCACAATTGATCGCAGCTGTCGCATCCTCATAGACTTTCCAGTCGGCCCCTTTCAAAAAGAAGCACTAGACTCGAGTTTCGCTCTCATTAGAGCTCGTCAGTAGTGCATTTCATCGCCACTGCCGGGACTTGAACCACGAACATGCTGAGGATTGGAGTTAACAGACAGTAACTGTGTCTCCTCTCGAGACGATCGGGCAACCTGATCATTACTCACAAGCGAAAGTGGTTGAAGCGTTCACATATGATAATTCGGTCGTGCCTAACGTGAGGTCAGTGGCGCAGTGGTCGACACGGCTGCCTCATGAACAGCTTGTCCGTGGTTCTAGTCCCGGCAGTGGCGATGTTATACGGCTAGATTTGTAATTAACTTTAATATTTTCCCTACTGCAACTCTGTAGAATAGTGCTGTACTCTATTTTTGGTAACCATGTTTCAAGTGAACAGATTCTTGCTGGGTGTCGGAACGGACAAACTGACCGGATCTGGAGGACTTCAACTTTCGGCCTCGGTATCGTTTATGATTATCTGGTATCGCTAATTTGGTGGTTATGAGGATGCCTTCCCACGATTAGTCTGCTTGATGTCCACAATTTTCAGGCACAGAATGTCGGACTTGTGCATAAATAAAAAAGGAATGACAACAATTAAACGCGGGATCAGCTAAGAAGACTTTAGACAATTTGCGTTAATATCAGGTAAAAAACCGAAGTCAAGAAAATTGTGGTGCAATCGCAGCACACGTTTAGCCTCTCACGCAATCAATAATGAGCACGTACCATATCAGTTGTATTCATTGTACACGTATGTATACGTGAAATTTCTATAAAAAAGCGACTGAACGATACAAGCGGGAGAACACTGTACTGCTTTCACGACCAACTGCGTTTACAGCTTCTGAAATTGGTATGCCGTTCTGTGAATGAGGAAGTCAAACCAAGTTCCACCGCTCAGGGTAGGTACGGGTAAAGTGGCATACAAATTCTGAAACACAATCGCTCAAGGTTTTCAAATGAAGAGCTCAGAAGAACTAGTGTGCCAGCATCTTTCTTGGTGTATGCCTCAGCATCGGAAGAACACGAAAGGATAAGCCACGCTATGATGACACATGTTTTTCTCTGTTAGTAACTTAGAGGATACTCCGTCGAGGGAGCAGGGGAAGCCATGCTTGTGTCTGATATGCTTAACTTTGCATTTGGTGATATTAAACTGAATGACTCACATCCTGGACCATTGGAAATTGCAGTACCGCCAACATTTAAAGCGCCAATGCTGAAAATACCACAGACTACAGACCAGAATTTGATGTTGTCAACTGTCAGCACTTAGCTGAAGGATACTTCAGCTGACAGACCGTTGGTGGAGTTAAAGATAATAGTGAACCCAGGATGAGGCCTTGTGTGTCTTCGTCGGGGCTGAATCTGACGGAGGATGGAGTGGAATTTACTCAGACACGATAGAAAGAACCTGTAAGACGGAATTCGAGCCAGCGGAGAGTACCAGATTTGAACAAAATATACTGCAATAGAAATAACGGTATACTTCTCGACGCATCTGTGAGAAAAACCCGCAGGTGAACGTGATCAGTGTATATAATGTTAGCCGATACTTGTATATGCGCAAAATACGCACAATCATCAATGCTATAACACATAAGTAGCGTGAACAAGGCAACAAAATGCCATAATAAGAGAGAAAAATCCAGTTAATTAAAAGCTATTTGAGACCCTTTCTTCTAAAATACGGTTCTCATGATCTCCAAGATTCGGTGGAAAAAAATGAACAGTAAAACAAACTTACACCTTGCAAAGTGACACCTGATTTAACAATCAAGGTCGTCAGAAGGAAGTAAGTTGAGAATGGAGGAAATGTTTTCAGCGTGTAGTGGAATAAAGTGCCGGCGAACAACTTATGACCTCGTGAATGGTGTCAGTAAATTGGTCGCCCATTTTTTCAGCAACCAGTGATTAGCAAAACGTTCTCATGGGACGTCAGCAAGTATCACACGAGTTGCACCCGACCTGATTTTTTGGGAAAATTTGTTAGGGCGTTAAGCTTAACAATAGAGAGAAAGTTGAATGTTGTTATGACGTGGCAGTCCAAGCCCAGCTGGCTGTCCACCACTAAGTTATCTATCATTATTTTCTCATTATTGAAGGCGTTATCTTGGTACAATCAGTAAAATCAGTTTGATAAGGCCATTGAATTTAACTGCTGCTAGAAAGAGTGCAGTCAACGCATTAACATTGACTCTGCAGGTACGGGATTGGAGGTCAAGTTGTGGCAGGCTACAGTCGCCCATTGTCAAGGGATGTGGGTTGACTATGCAGAAGTACAGTTGGGCCTTAAACGGTTCGCCTCATCATGCTTAAAGTAGTAGCAACAAGGCCGATCAGTTGAGTTAACCAATCATCAGTTGGAGGCGGATAGCGTATTAGAGCAACGGGTTGACGTTAAAATGGCAGTGAGCATCGGATGAGACAGAAAACTGGCCAACGGAGATGCAAACACATAGTGCAACACCACCATCCCTACGCACTGTTTAATCCTGTTTAAAGAGAAGCACATCTGACACATGATGCTCAAGATGAAAATGTGGTGAAAATCCTGGTGTTTTAGTCCCAAAGATAAATAAAGCGTTAGCCATGCAGGGCACACTAAGTTTCGTTTGTTCGCCGGTCAAGATGTGAGCTTTGGTATAAGCACAGTGTTCAGGAATGTACTGAACTTATTCGGGGATGCTGAACACATTAAATGGGTTGATGTCGCCTTTGACTGAGCCGGCTGGGATATACTATTGGGACTGTAGGTTTACTAGGGAAACCAATAATCGTGCAGTTTGTTGTAGACAATCAGCTCAACTTCCTAAGTTTGTCTTTTGTGCAATCGAGATGAAATTTGGTAGGTTCGGTGATCCGACTGCCCCTGTGACAAAAATGCTTATCTGTACATGCAGCTTATTCTACAGCAGTGACGGTAAGTTTCAAGTATATTGGTGAAGAATCATCTGACACCAGCTTAGTGCGACGACTGCGCGCCATGCATTTCTGAAGCTTTAAGACGAATGCATGAAAAATTTTCACTGATTTGGGCCGTGCTAGGTGTTGTTTCAAAACACACCAGATATATTTCTGATTATCACATCACTAGAATGGTCAACAACAGTTGTCTCCGTTGTCGTTCAATCCCAGGTATATCAGCATATCAGCACCGTCGAAGAAACAGAGTTTATAGGTGGCCAAGAGAATTTCATTTTCTACAGCATTTAAAAGGACAAAACATACTAATCCCAATTTTTTACATGCACTGAACCAAGTTTCTCGCCAGAAGGGTAATAAAAATGGGAAAACGATGTTGCTTAACCGGCGTTGTGATCAGACTTGCGTACTGTTTTGATCCTGCAAACATTTTCTGACCAGGACTTCGGTCCTTGCAAGTTCAACCATGTCAAATAGCTCAAAGGGAATCAATGAGAAAAACAACCGTTATGTTTATTGTCAATGGGATCAGTTAGGTTTTGGTCTGGTTTCATGCTGGTTCTTGTTTAGTGTGATTTCGTGTGTGTGACTTGTTGATTTCCGCAATAGTGTTAGTCATACATGAGTGTGTTAAATTTTGGATAGTGCTGTTCTGTGCGAAGTTATTCCAATTTGATTGTCGTTGGTGATCGATACTGTTGCGTTTGTGCCACTTGCTGTCTTGAGGCATTGGTGTTTTAACCGAGGGCTTTGTTTGAGGATCTTAACCATCCTCCTGTCAAGGTTTGGAAGTGCTGACCATACCCCGAGCTCATACAAACTATGCCAATGCAAAGTAAACCAAGTGAGATATTGCATCGGCCTTCGCGCAGGATAAAACCAGTCGCCCTATCTGAAGCTTTCCGCACAGTGGATAGATTCAAGTGCGCTACTGCCAACCCCCCTATAGTGATTCCCTTACCATGAACGTAGGGCAGACTTTGTCCACACAATTTGCAGTAACGACGCCCAAACTGGGACGAACCCAATGACATAGGACGCTGTGAGCTGGGACATGGAAGGTGCGCAAGCAAAAAGGCCGAGAGAGCGAAAGTCCTGGCATCCGCCAGGATTGGTCGAACGATTGACGGAATCAAAAACGACTGGTGAAGTAAGCAATACGAGCAGGTGCGAAGGTACGATGGTCGCGGACGACACAAAAGTTTTTACAGTTCGCTCAAGGTCCATCCGTTTAGTCTGCCAAAGTGCCAATTGACGCGGACATTGAATCTTCATGCAATCATCGTGAAGATCTGACGCTGGAATTTAGATAAACTACTAAATTGCCCTGTGACCATTGGGTGCTCGACCGTGAACAACCTGCAGCAAAAATCTGTCAATGCATAATTAGCTCCCGCCCAAGACTTGGTAGGAGCGCAGACAGCCATTGAAAGATTGTACAACGGAAGGCCTGCGGGGAAAGAATTGCCAGGGAAATTCCTGAAAAATGATGGATCAGTGCTGGAGCGTATTTTACACCAGGTGGTTCACTCCATCAGGGAGTAATGCTGCAAGAGTTCAAAGATGCCATTATTGTACATTTGTTTAAGGGTAAGAGTAGAAAACTCAGCACTGACAGACACCTGAGAATAGGTCTGCCGAGGTGCATAGGAAAAGCACTGACAAGAGTCTTGCCGAGCCTAATATATGCGACGTCCCGGAGGTAAACGTTCCCGACAGGCAGTGTGGACTCCCGGCGAGTTGCATCACGATCGGCACGGTGACTGTAGTTCGACAGGTTCAAGAGAATTGTCTAGAACGCAACTAGTGTCTGCACTCAAACATGTATTAGTAATAATATGACAATAAAGGTATATTTCTCAAGGCATCTGTAAGAAGAACGCTCAGGTGAGCGTGATTAGTGCATATGGTGTGAAACGATACACATTAATGCACACCATACTCATAATTAATAATAGTACAACAGACCAAATATGTCAATAAAGCAACAAAAAGACACAATAAAAAAGAAAATTTCTAGCTCCCGAAAAGGCATCTGAGGCTAGTGTATCTGAAGACAAAGTTCTCATGTTCTCCAAAATTTGGTAAAACTACTGAGTAGTTACTTCAATTCAAGCTTTGCAAGGTGATCTCTGGTAAAACAATCATGGTAGTGCCAGGAAGATGCGAGTTGAGGATGGCGGAAAGAAAGTTCGAGGAATATTGTTAACTCCATCAAGACCTTCGATTCCGTGAGCCGCCAGACATTGTGGAAGGTGCCTGTTAAACTGATGATGAGTTAGTCAGTTAGGTTTGAATGTTGCATGTGGGCACGAGGGCAAAAGTACAGTTGTGTGGATTGTAGTGGATCAAAACAATATGTGGAACTCAGGTGTGAATATGAGGTCAAAATATAATGAAAAGGAAAACAAATAACTCACAATAGTCCGTTGAGAAACGTTGGTTTAGTGTTCCACTACACCAAATGAAGATTTTCACTATTGCTATCTGACGTGTCTCTCAAGTAATCTCGATGCCACGGCCAAGATGATTCCAACGACAGATAAATAAATTTGCCGAACTAAGTGGTTAATTCCGCTGAACTCTAACTCTCCCAAAGACTAGTACGCCACCGACCGTGAACGCAGACAGAACGCAGATCTCGCGAACTTGGAAGTGTAATTTCGTGGAAATTATTGATTATTCAGTGGATCGATGAACCTCGTTAACATCATGTGTACGTTCGATTAACCTCGTTCACATCATGTGAACATGTGAGGTTGAAGAAGATGAAAAGGCATGAACAACAATAAAAGTTATGAAATAGAAAATAGTGTATAAAACGCTACAGGATCTACTTGTAATACTTTTTACATTGTTTTTGGCGTCAAGCAGGGTTGTGTGCTAGCTCCAGCCTTACTCAGTTTTTGTTTGGTCGCCCTGGTAAAAGTCACTGCTCAGGACTCTGAAGAGGACGGTGTTGTGGTAATGTACTGGACGGATGGGTGCTTGAATATCCCACACCTCGGTGACCCAGCCCGGTTACATAACTTAACAATCCACATGGTTTGTTGGCAAACGACGGCATACGAGTTTCACACAGTACTGACGAACCCCAGCGACTGACCACGGCTTTGGCTACAGCCGCCTCCAACTTAGGATTGAATATCAACACAAACACGAAATTACTTTTCCGTAAACACTCTCCGTGCGGAGATGTTGTTCCTGCCCCTGAACTTTGCGTCAGCGGCAAGTTTGTCGACACTTGCACGGACCTCTTCTTCAAGGATAACAGCCAGTCAACAGACTTGCCCGCAAATCGCAAGTTACGAGGTCGTTTGTCAAAAACTAATGCTGCTTTCAGGCATCTTGAAAGACGTGTCAGGAATAACTGCAGCCTGAAAACAGCCATTGAGCCCTCTGTCTACCGTTCAGTGGTGCCGTCTGTACTGCTGTACGGCAGTGTATCGTATATTTAGTGTCAGCGGAACGTGCGCTATTTGAGCCGCTTCTGCTTGCCATGTCTCAGGCACACCTTCGGTATTTAGATTATGGTTCCGAACGTTGAGGTATTCCGACGAGCTGAGATGGACGGAATAGACTCCATGTTGTTGCTGAATCAGCTTCGTTAGCTAGGTCACATTCGTAAAATGAGTGATAACCGGATGGCAAAACAGTTGGTAAACGGGCAACTGAAAGTAAGTAAGCATGCGCCTCGTGGTCAAGATGCCAGGGCGCCATTTAAACGAGCCTTTCGTGACGTAGCGTCGATTTTGGATGTTGGGCAGACCTAATATTGAACTCAATGGTCCAAAAAAATACACTCAGGACGGGTGTCCGAAAGTTCCACAGGCAGTTATTACTCGACCGTGAAATGAAGTGCACAATATGCAAGGTAACCGTCCATGCCACTGGTAGTGATGACATAATATCTTTCACTTGTGATGAATGTGGTAACGAAATTATTAGTGGACCCGGACTGGTAGGTCATCATGGCGAGTACGCCGGGCTCAAGCAGGTCGTGTCAGTTACAACCCATTTCGTTAGTTTTGTACGGATCACCATTTACGAACGTCAATTGGCAGCTCACCGGCCCCATTTTCAAAATCTGGTCTATGTAGCCCTCAACATTTTTCGTTTTGAGTGTTAATTTTGCACGTGATAAATATTTCTGATATCTATTCCAACCTTTAATTTTTTTCTTCTACGCTCTCCAGAATACAACGCATGTATTCCCTTATCAAAATACTTATTGCAATATATTTTCAATATGGTTCTCTCTACTTTAGGCCTTGCCGTCAGGTTAGCCAAATTTTTCCTGGAGGTAATGATATAATTCTCGTGCTAGCCAATCGACTGGCTAGCCAGCACTGACCAGCCAGACATAGAGGACTTATTTACACGCCTCTTGGCCTTATTTCTCCCGATTTGCACTGGATACGTGATGTATGATTGGAACCATAGGTTGTGCAGTGAAAGCTGCATGTGGTGAGTGTTACGTGCAGACTTCATTTGTCTTCGGCCACTTTGACACGCTGACGGGAAACGGACACCGCCAACAATGTACAGTGCAGTAATATGTGCAAACAAACAGAGGCATTTCTTGTTTTGCATGTTCAACGTCTATCCTTTCAGCTCTATTTGCCTGCAAGAGGTGTAGATCTCAAGTTCATGTT
>JTDE01007697.1:0-21521 GCA_014338405.1 Paragonimus skrjabini miyazakii | reverse complement strand
CATGTATACGTCTAAAGGCTCCGGACGGCCACCGCCACAGTACGATCCAATCACAAATGGACAGCTAACAAACGGCCGAATAATACGACCAAGTAGAGGCCACATGTCAGTGCCTGGATAATCAAAACGAGGCAGCCCATCGACGTTAACTTGCGAAGTTAAGCGGTCGCCGTCTCTGAGCTGGTGCTTTTTATGTACAATTTGTAGGCAGTTGTGGAGCCCAATGTGCACGTACGGACCCTTAAGAAACATCTTCTTTGGGCACGTTCTTGGAGTGTTGCGCACAGTTCTTGGATCTAAGGGCAATTCAGGAACGAGCGGTTTCAATAACGTGATAAGCAGCTTCAGATTAGCGGCCGTGAGGGACTTCGTGTGAATGGAGAATAATCTCACTGCGTCAGGAATAGATGAAGCTGTTACCGTAGTATCTACTATAACAATTGAATATGTTGTCCACAGAACTCACATGAACCGTACGAATTGCGAATCGCCTCAACATCTGAGGCTGGATACATGTCCCTCACTACCTGGTCATCTTCGTCATCTTCAACTTAAAATGAGAAACATAATAAGGAACTACCAGGTTTCTCTGATGGAATAATTTCATTCTCCAAGGTGACAGGGATAGTAATGAGGGAAACACCGACAAAACTGATGCCAAGTCGTAGACGTTCCCGCCGTATTCGACGATATATAATGGTACGACAACACAGCCTTCGCTCGGAACTCATGGTGCATCAAAAGTTAATTAACCAGTTGACTTCATGGAGTATGAAGATACAAAAATCAAACATCCAGGTGAAAATTAATCTCCAGGTCAAGTTGTGGCAAGTCTTCGCTGAATGGATGCCAGAATCTTTTTCTCTGTCCGTGACTTGGAGCAGTGCTCAACTGAAGGAGTAAGGGAAGTTGTGCTTGTGCCTGATATGCATGACTTTGCACTCGCTGGTATTGAACTCGATGGAGTTAGATTTATACCAGTTGTAAGGTGCATCAATATCAGCCTGCAGGGCGCTCGCATCAGAGCTTTTAAGCACAATGCGCCAGATTCTGATGTCGTCAGCAAACAGTAGCAGTGGAGACGAAACTACGGGTGGCAAATCGTTGATGAAGATAGAGAAGAGTAGTGGCCCCAGAATGGAGCCCTGTGGGATTCCGCTGGGGCTGAGTCTGGTGGGAGATACAGAGGAACCCACTCGCACACGGTAGGAACGGTATGATAAGTTGGATTTTAGCCAGCAGAGAAGGTTGCCCTTGACATTGCAGCGGTGAAGTTCATCGAGTAGAACAGAGTGATTCACTCAGTCAGAGCCCTTGACAAAGTCAAGATAAATAGCATCGACCCCCTCTCCTCTGTCGGCAGCAAGGGTCCACTGGTCTGCAGCTAACAGCAAATTTGTAGTGCATGAGCGGACGCGTAGGTAGCCGTGTTGCTCTCTGTTGCTCTCTGCAGAAGAAAGATTGTTTTAAAAGATGCTTAGATAATGTATCATGGACTAACGCTTCAAGGAATTGTGATACACAGGATAGGAGGGCAATCGGACGACAGCTGCAAGGCTGATTGCGCTGTCCCCCTTTAAAAATGGTAGTGATATTCGCCGACTCCCAGCTTTCGGGTACCGTTTCTGTAGCAATTGACTGTGTAAACAAGATGCTCAGCGGGACAGCTTACTGTGCAGTCTGGTACGGGAGAGGTGGGCTTGATTTTACGCAGTTTAATTGGCACGGCATCCGCTGTGGTATCTACTGTGAAGATTTCTTCAGAAGTGTCAGCGCTTTCTGCCATGGGGCAGATGGGCACGCCGTTTGTAAACACAGCACAGTAGAAGTCGGCCAGAACTTCAGCAGCTTCGTCCTCTGAGTAAGTAAGCCCTTGCGGGCTGGCTAGCTGGAGAACACCGGCTTTGACTTTACGGGTTTTGGAGACAAATCTGTACAAGCTTTCAGAGTCGCTGATGAATCGCTGAGTTGAACGTTGCTGGAAGTCTAATAGATGTTCCCTGATTAGTTTAGTGCATCGGTTTCGAAGTTGCGCGCACAGGTTACGATCATTTAGATTTCCTGACGTTCTGTGTCGAGCCCATGACAAACGTTTAGCGTGGATGGGTTTTAACGTTCGAGACCGTAATTGCTGTTGCGGTTTCGCGCTGGTTGTACAGTAGAATGGTGTTGAACGATCTATGGCTTTGCAAATATTGTTAGCAAAATGGTCGCACATTTCCCCAACAGACAATGATGAGTTAAACTGGTCCCACGAAGCAGTAGCTAAGTACGCGTTGAGTACGTTCACTTCAATCCTTTGGAAGTTCCTTTTTGGAACGTTCGCCTTGGGAATAAGCTCAGCACTACAAGTTCAATCGAAGGTTATTACGGCGCGGTTGCTTGAGCCAAGCGGGGCATCCACGACTAAGTTGTCTACCATTAGCTCCTCATTAGTGAAGAAGTAGTCCAGGCAAGAAGGAGCGTGGCCTTCGCGTCATCTTGTACGGTCGGTCACGTGTCCCGTAAGGCTAGTAGCTGCCACTGAAGCTAGAAATGTTGCAGGCATGGCATCGGCGAGGCCTTTGTATGAATAGGATTGAAAATCAATCTATGGCGGGTTAAAGTCTTCCATTATTAGGATATGTGAGCATTCCAGGGAGGGGATAGAAGTGAGTCCGGACAGGATTGCTTCATCACGGTTAGGGCAGGAGCAGAGAGGTCGATAAACTACGCCAACTAACAATCTGTCAGAGTTGGATAGTACAACGGAGCACCGGACAGGTTCCGGGACAGCCGTGAGTATTGGGTGAGACAGGGGTATGGCCAGGAGGGAGTTGCGGACATAGAGGGCAACACCATCTCTTCTGCTCGTTGTTCTACCGTTCCGAAAAAGCAGCATGTCTGTAGTGTCGAGCTCGGTGTCGAGGTGGTTCGATGAAAGCCATGATTCAGTAATTCCGACGATAAAGGAGTCATTCGCGAAGCAAAGCGCACGGATTCCACAGAGTTTGTTGATCAGACTTTGGCCGTTGGTATAAGCACATTTGACAGAGTTAACTCTGAATGAGTGCAGGTTGCCGGAGCGGGAAGAAGACTGGATTTTTCGGGGGATGCTGGGCGGGTCCGCAAGGTTATCGCCGACTTTGACTGAGCCGGCTGGTGGACGTTTTTGATACTTCAGGTCAACTAAGGGAATGATTAACCGAGCAGCCCGTGCTAGGTTGTCAGCTCGCAACTTCTCGTGTTCATCTTTGGAGCGATCGGGGTGGAAGGTTATGCCTCCTTGGATTCGATGGCGCTCGTGACGAAAACGTTCTAGTATGTATGCAGCTTTTTCAGGCGCAGTCACGGTAATTTTCAAGCGCCGAGGTAGAGGATCAGCGGGGGTCGGGCTAGTGCGCGGGATACGTATTGTTTTTCAGAAGCACATTTTCAAGCTTCAAGACAGACGAAAGAAATTTCCATTGATTTATGTCGTGCACGGTGTTGTCCCCACACATGTCAGGCACATTTCTGATAATCACGTTGCGAGATCGATCGATAGCGACTGCATTTTTCATTGCTTGGTGTCTCCGTTGTCGCTCGGTCCAAGGTATGTCGGGATAAATTGAGGCGCCGTCAAAGGAGCACAGTTTAAAGGCTGCTAAGAGAATCTCCTCGGTTTCCCATGGGCTTGTAAGGGAAATCCGTATCAACCTCGGTTTGTTTACGCGCGGTGAGTCAGGCTTCCTTGCGACACGGGTAATAGAGGTAGGACATCGAGGTGTGATTTGCATTTGGGCACACAGAGCGAGCCAAAGTTCGTAGTCATGTTCGTCGCGAAGTTGGAGCGACGAATCGAGGCACTCCGGGGGGTTCTGCACTATAACGGGGTCTGACCGGGCAGCAGAGTGTTTGGTTTTTGCGACAGGCATGCCAGTACCAATAGAACGTGATGGTTCTTGAGTACCGGCCACCACCGACGCATACATTCTTTTTGATTGCTTTGCGTGCGTTCACTTAGTGTTGTCACATCCTGAACAGGGTGGTGCTCGCTAGCGTTGGCGGCAGTGTTGTGAATTGTAGATCTGTTGCAAGCTGACTCGCCAGCTGCGGCTGACGCAGTGCATGTAGTGCCCGCTCGACCGGTAAGTAGTTTCACGGAGAGACGACAGCTATCACAGTTAAGTTGAATGCAGTCTAGATTGGCTGCGCTGAATGCGTGATACAGCTCTGGAGAAACGCCGAGGCAAGAAATATGAAACCATGTGCTGCAGCCAAAACACTGCAGCGCATGGTCTTTTACGCGGACAAACTTGGCGCACAAGCTGCAAGTGGATCGTTTGACCATTTTGCAACAATGGCGAGACGCTGTAGCCAGAAGTTAGGAGGCAAGCTACGGCAGTACCTAGATGATTTGCCACCCTACACCGGTAGAGTGGTATACGGCTAGTCTATAGTTAACTACCATATGTTTACAAAACCAAAAACCAAAGAGAGCAACACTCATCTACAAATCCAAATCGCGCGCGCATAAGTGCAGCAAGAATTGATGTAACTACTCACCAGTTTTTATGGAACAGAAAATTTTGAGAACTGTTCTTATAGAAGGAAGGAAGCCAAATGCTTCTTTGTATACTGGAATTTTCCTTTCTTATTATGTCTGTTTTGTTACGTCAGTTTCATAATTGCTGTATCGTACAATTAACAGTTATGTGTACGGTATGCGTTTCACGTTACTGCACACGCTCATTTGAGCGTGTTACTCACAGGTGCGTTGAGAAATATACCATTATTGTTAATATAACTACTAGCTTGCATTGGATATTGACCGTAAAACTGATGATTCAACTGATAGCAACCTCAGCTAGCGCCGCAGAGATTCATCGTTTCGATCTCCCATCAAAATTATTCACATCCGATATGTCTAAGTGAGGACTAAGAAGATCATAGGGTTTCAGTTTGTTGGTGAGCATGAAAAATTATAAATTAGCTTTCGAACCCTAACGTTCTTATTTATGCAAACTGATACTTCGAGGTGAACTGTGTCCAACTATGTAAACGATACAAAAACAAGTTATAGTTCAGTTACACACAAATCCTCTAGCCGGAAGCGCTTGCACCTTCGTTTCCAGGGGATTGATGGATCTACAAAATGCCAAAGAAATTTAACAAAGTAGTGGTTGTAAGGTCGCTGCGCCAAACTGACTAAAATGCTGCATTCAGTCGAATGTTCTTAAGTAGTGCGAAGACCAGCTTAGTGTTTACCGTGATTATGACTACGGACAAACCATTTCTGTAGCTAATGAACTCAATATCTAAGTTGTGTACACCTAGCTATTATTGCAGAAAACTGCTGATTATATCTGCAACAATATCCATAACGGCCCAATTATCATCGGAATCACAGGAGAATATTGTAGGAGTTATCAACGTTCTGCACTTATATTGTTGCAGTTTACTCTAACGGATTGCTTTACAGTCTGGAAGATGGAGTGGCAATGCGTTCAACTCTGTTTGCTACTTGCAGATATATTCATGGTCAAACTACAGACCACCAAACAGGGTCACATTTCAACCAAATGCAAACTCTACAAGCGCTATGCGGATGACGGTTTTGGCTTATTTCGAACAATGCTGAATCCCGGATAATATTAGATAGGTTTAATGAAGCATAGCCGAAAATAAAGCTTACCCTCAAGTTAGAACACTATCACAGGCTTTCACTTCTAGACGTCGCGTTACCCCGTCGATCGGAGGGAACAATTGAAAGATCGACCCCTGGTAAAAAGACTTGGATGTGTCAATACACACATTCACGCGGTTTAGTTCTTCTGAAGTACAAAAGATATGTGGTGTGTTGTCAGTTGAGCGAAGTGCAAAATATCTGTAAACCGGACATTCTGCCGGAGGAAGTTACTTACATTCGGGAAACCCTCATTAAAACCTGATAGATTCATCGGTAAATTTTGCATTTCGGCAGGAAACTTAAGCTCGTTCAGATAGCGAAGTAAAGCACATTTTAATCTACTTCTCACATAAAGGTAAGATTGATAGTGAACCACCTAGCCGCGGAACTTCAAACGCCATCGAGATCGACTACCCTGCAGCAAGACTAATTGAATCACTCGCCACCATTCCGGTAATGGTGTCATGTCTTAATAGCAACTTACCCAAGTTTTCTTCGTCATTCTGCATATATTCCCTCATCCACTGTTGTTAGGCAGACTATGTTGGAGGAAACACAAGATGGCTATCAGAGAGGACTCGTGAACATCCCCAAAACGGCCCCGCAACGGCTCCAGAAAACCCATTTCTACTACCATCAGCTGCCACTTAATTGACATTGACCATCAACTAAATCTGGAAGAAGCCATCTTTGTTCTTTGCGGGTTTAGTGGAATATACTCCAGAGCCCTCACAGTGCAATTGTTATCGACGACCGTGGCGATTGCCATCATTCCCCACGACACCTATCCTTGTTCCCAAAATCAGTTCGTACAAACCATCCACCTCCTCTGGCCAGTTATTCCACGGCCACTTGAAATCTCAGCAATCGAAAACTTCGAAGATCAAAAGATATTTCCAGAATCTACAGTCTACAGTACAGACGTCATTTAGAGTTCAGAAGGTCAGTTCGATTTTTAAACCACACGGACATATGGCGCATAAAAGTTTCTGCGCTGTCGTTGCATCTTCTTACTTCGTTAACTTCAGACAACCTACCTCCAGTTCCGTCAACAAACACATCGTTCGAACAAGAAGCTTCTTTTCTTGAACACGTTGGAGGCAGATGCCCGTGAACACCGTTTTTTTGTTATTTCGCACTGCAACTTTTGTATATTGCTAGTTAACCATCCATGAACTACGTTGGACACAGGGATTGCACACTGGGAAGCACAGCAGAGGCTTTAGAACTCCGTGAGGGCCGCTTACGATGAACGCGATATAGGCTGCAGTCTAACAAGGTCGACGAAAACCTGCTTGTTTCCAGTGTTCCTGCTTGCCCACGATCAATAAATTTCCAAACCAACCACTGTTAATTAGTACCAACCGTGTTTTCTACCCTTTCCACCGAACATGGACGCGAGCACTATGGCAGGAGGAAATTGGGCCACTCCTGCTGCTGTCAGCGGTTTCAGCTGAATGAAACATACCTACTTTGTCAAAGCCAACACTCAGTTTTTTTAGGGAGGCCCCTATAGCGACTCTTTCTACCTGTCTTCGACTATGTTGAAGTTCATGTTGTCATCCGTATCGTTTTGTTGCGTACCTTTGTTCAAACATTTGTTTGAACGAGTGGAGATGCCAGAAGGTAGCCATGTATTCGAACGTACAACTTATACCGCACATTCGTCCAACATTCCGTTGTGTTCTCGTCTTCCACTAGTGCTTGCTCGTTCGCAAATGCGCTACGGGTATTGACAATGGACACCGTGTTCACTGCTTCAAAAATAACCACATGCGTTCGAGGCTGGGGCCCAAATTACCCGGCTCAAACCAGTTCAGATTCTTCAGTACCTAGTGGACGTCCGTTGATTTAAAAGACAAACATCAAAAACAAGTTAGAGATTACAGTGTAGTGAGATCACTTCCGACGTCCTCAAAATCCTAAACTCCCTGCGACGTGAGAGTTGCCTCACCAGTACCACCGTCCTGGCTCACATTACCTAGCTAATGTAAATTTACCACAAACCACTAGCATCAAAGTTAGTGTGTTGGCGTAGGTATCACAGTTTTATTCGTAAACGTATAAGGAATCTGCGCCATCTCTACCATTGTAGGTTACATTCGCTAGGATAACAAGGTTTTAGCTACTACCGTTGGGAACGCCGCCCAACCAGGCTGACACCTGTTTGAATCCTGAAGGCCAACTGGGATTTCCGTTGACATTCGTCCTCTCTGGCGGCTGTCGTGCGGTTGTGCTGAAGGTTCTCTCACGTCCACCTCACTAGCGCCCTTAGTCGTTGCTTTGAAACTTGCTTGCGTACGGTGATTAAATAAATAAAGTTTGTTCGCAGATTCACTGTCTTCTCATCGTGACTTCCGATCCGCGTTAATATAAGGCTGGAAACACCTTGGATGCACGAACCTCGGAACTAGCATTATGACAACAGCAAGTGTCAAGAGCAGAGTAGAATTATGCAGTGAAGAAGGTTTTAAATAAATTGGAATCTAACGTCCTAATACGGCCCTTAGAGGGGCGTCTAACTATCTTAGAATGAGGTATGTTTCAGTAATTAACGACGCCGCAGGAAAAGAATTGCTGTTTAAAGAAGGCTTCATGAAGAAAAACGCCAAGCCTATTATCATGACCCCGTCGGCCGCTTTCAGTCACTGGGGTAAAAAGCCACTCGGCGATTTCTATACCAAAGTAAGGCGTATAAAAATTGAGTCTTTGCAGAGTCTTTGAAATTCAAGTGGATACGAATCGAGAATTTTGAGTCACGATTAGTAGGTCACGTGTTGCAGATCAACGATTAGCTTGGTGGCTAGCCGCTGAACATGCTCAACAACGACTATAAATTTCCTCAACTTGGTGCACACGATTTGATTGACGTTCTCAAACAGCGTTCTTATATAAACCACGTTGGGTGCTCAAAGTGCTATTTCGCTCAAGTCGGGAAGGGTCCGATTTATCGTCCCAAGAGTAGCAAGCCTCTTTGTTGTGGCTCTGAATGACAAGCAAACGATAGGTTAAGCTATGGTTAGTTAACTAGATCTTTTTCAACATCAAATTTCATAATGTCTACTGTGGTGACTTTACAGCGAAGCACAGTCGACGGGTGTGCACATTTGCTGCCAGTTAGAAGGATACTACAACCGTCCGACTACCGCCTGACTGTGTAAAATTTATTTGTATTGCACTGGGGTATCTTGCATTCCAGAGCTTTAGGTGGCCAATGTGGGGAACGGTTTCGCTGAAAATATCGTCCGGAGGATCGTGCATGTAAATAGGAAACAAAAGAGGAGGGGCCACGGACTCCTGAGTGGGCCGGTAAAAACTGGTGGGGAAGCCCAAAGGTCTGGCCCAGTTACGGCCCTAAAATTTCCGTTTTCAGAAAGGGAGGTAGTCCGGCTAAGAACAAGTCGTTGGTTGCTACAGGCTTCTAGCTTATATCTGGGAGGAACAAGGGAAACACCGTTAAAAGCCTTAGTCAAGTGGAAGAAGATAACGCTAGGAATGAACTCAACGTCCTTGGCCTCCGTCAAGTCAATCATGAAAATGAGCACATTTCTTACGGATGATTTGCTAAGCAAGGAGCCATGCTGCGCAGAAGAGAGACGACTATCCAAAGAAAGCGAATAAGAATGGCATGTTTCAGCAAGCGATTAAATGTCTTGCACGAGATTATAGTGAGACTGGTCAGCCTGTGGCTAGCAGTGGAGTGCCTATCGCTAACCTGAAAAATTGGTTTAACCGTGAATTTTTTCCATACGTTAAGGAGAGCACCAGTCTTGCGCGTGTGTCTTAACAGCTCGAAAAGAGGTTCCGTCAACCTAACTGCGGTTTCTCTGAGGACCCTATAACTGATCTTATCGGGACCTAAATCGTATGAAATGATTCAGAATAAAATGTTTTGGCCTCTAGCATGTAGAAATCGGCCGTAACGAGTGGTTGCTGAAGACTTTGTATAGGTAGAGCAAGGCACCATTTCGGTGGTGTAAAGCATTGCACCACCGAATACTTTTCCTTGAATGCCTTGGCAAGTATTCGTGTTTTGGATAACGTCTCCTCATCAGGCGGCAGCGAACAGAGAGCCGAAATGCTAGTCCTTTTCAATACAGGCATAGAAAATTTGTGTTCGCACGAGCCTTCAATGGGACTCTTTCTAGTACGAACTTATTAGGCTGGTGACTTTCTCGCTGAAACCGATTTCGAAGAGTGAAAAATGCGTTCACTTCCTCTAAGTTGCCTATAAATTTACACTTCGCAAATGAATGGGGACAATCGTGAAAGAGACGATGTATTCTACGCGGAAAACGTGAACGTAAGGAGACAGTACATAATTTGCGACCCACGAAAAAATCCCCCTTCCAACCACGTTTTTAAGCGTAGGATGATTCATTTTCGCAGAATCACAATCAAAAATTAGTTAACAGGGACAGCTTTCCAAGCCGTTGAAACTAGCTTGATCGCAGGTTCCAGCTGTGGACCTTTCTTCTGGTTGTTACTACTGGTATCAAGGTTAATGGCACGTGGTCACTGTGACCGAATGACGGTTCGATGGTCACTCTGTATACTGGGCGACTCTTTTTTCCAGTGAATAAACAGGGTGAAAAAAGAATCCGACCAGAATGATGTTGCAGTGAAGCGCTGATACGCTGTACCCGCGCCTTCCGTGGTGTCGACGCTGACAAGGAGGTCGGGCATCTGAATTAGAGATTGTTGAAGTTACATGTAATAAGTAGAGGGGAGAAAACGTTGAAGCCCTGGAAAGTCTTGCAGACTTTCAACAAGGACGTTGTCTCTCGGAGTGTTGAACGAAGTAGAACGATACGTAAACATACACTAAGAGTGGTTTCTGCACGCAATGTCAGTGATAGCCATAGTGCATCACATCTTGCAGGGGACTAGGAATTCTGAATAAAGGTGGGCATCAGAAGAGGCCGGGTTAAGGAAGATGACAGCTCCCGTTCTTTATAGGAGAAGATTCGGTACGGCACGCGAAGTACTCGAGGACCTTTAGTTCACGGTCACGTATATCTAGTGAAAGTCGGGCCTCCGTGAAATTACAGTTGGGGAGAGTAACATCAAAAGCCGATAGGCTGGTTTCTGGAAACTTATCACACGAGCTCAGACAGTTTTTCATACATGCAGCTAGAAGCTAACTCCCCGCATGACTATAGAGAAAGAAGGATAGAATGGAGCAGAAAATTGCCTGGGAAGGAAGGGCAAACAATGAAGGAGGAGGTGTGGATGTCAGACCTACAATGATCGCCTGTCGCAGACTGATAACTTGAAATACTCGCTAGGGATGCGACGGCACATGGCTGATTCGTACTAGATGAGTACCCCCGTGGGGCGCGCGACCTGATTCTGATCGGCTGCGACTGATTCTTTTTTGGCCACGCCTCTCCTTAGGACTTCCAATAAAAATTGTGCCGTTTTCCAAGTCGGAAGATGTGCGCAGACAGTTTGGTGGAGCAAGCTTTTAATTAGTAAAACTTGGCTCCGCCCGGTCAACACGCTGGTGAAGTTGATCAAGTGTGCACCTTCTGAAGTAATGGAGTGAAACCCGACGGACAATTTCGACTACAGACTCCGAAGAGGATGTATTCTGTACCCGAATTAATAGGGGGTGCGGGAGTTGGAGGCTTGGATGATATTGGAGGGCGGGCTCTTTGTCCATATCACTTGCGCTCAGTGCTTGTGTTCATGGATGGTGGGGAATGAAGGACCCAGGGACCGGTGCACTCTGTCGGAGGTGCCAAGGAGA
Organism: Paragonimus skrjabini miyazakii; assembly: GCA_014338405.1. Classification (NCBI taxonomy): domain Eukaryota; kingdom Metazoa; phylum Platyhelminthes; class Trematoda; order Plagiorchiida; family Troglotrematidae; genus Paragonimus; species Paragonimus skrjabini miyazakii. The sequence goes on along the minus strand of JTDE01007697.1, from coordinate 10,119 downwards.
TAGGAAGTAAACTCTTGGTGAGAGAAATCATGATCCATGCTGAAATAGAAAGAAATGTAGCAAGTGCTAGTCCCTTAGGAGTCGGTTAAGCCAGTGTATCCCAAGACCTTAACGCATTACAGTGGATGCTGGCGTCGTCGGCAAAGCGTTGGCGTTTGATGGCTGTAGTACACCAGGACGAGGCAGTTCAGATACAGTGACCCGTTTGGCCACGGAATGCGAGGGGGCGTTAGAGGCTTCCTCAGTCCTCTCAAAGTAAGCAAGCTTCAAGCGGTCAGTGCTAAATGTGTCCCGAATACCTTGGTCCTCAGCCACATGCAAGCGGTCCCTTCCCTAATGTACCTTGAGGGGATCTCCGTAAGATTGCTGGAGGGCGTGCCGTGAAACATTCACACGAACAAACACGCGTGTGCGGCCGTGGGGGGTTTTGGGAACAAAAACCTTGCAGCATCATTTTCGTGTGTCCGTGACATGGGGGCGACGCGTACGTGAAACGACCCGCTTGCTGTAGGGAACAGCATATCAACGTGCGTCTGCGGCGGACGAGTAGTAATCACTAAGAAGACACAGCAGCTAGCCTTAAGTGAGTTCGGCGTTGTAAATGTGGAGGTTAGCCTTGAAAGTCACACGGACGCCAGGCAAAACCATTGGATGCGCATCTCTTCAATCGACTGCATTGACGGCGGCCAAGGATGTTTTTGGTTGTCACTGAAGGTTTTTGACCATAACGTTTGCAGCCAGGTGGTACACAGGATTGCAAACACGACGGTACCCAAGCACGTTCAACGTTTTCGCGAGGAAACCGCTTTCGATTTCGGACCGCGGTCTTCTGTAGCCGTGGTCTGGCAACCATGAGACTAGCAAATGTTCAAAGAATGTTCACATCACGGTTTCCGAGCGGCCGAGGGATATTAGGGCGGCTGACAGTCATAACATGAAACGTTTACCCGTCGTCAATATATAAACCACGTCATCAGAAAGTGGTAAATGACCTATAATAGCGATATGGGGTGTGCTGATCGCGATGTGATTGACGAACACCGGCCAACTGAGGTCGATACCTGGCGGTAGACCTTAGCTTGTTGGCAAGCGATTCAAGATAATGTCCACGCGCGAAGGTGCTTTTGCTCACCAGGCCAGGCGTGCACACGGGAAATGAGTTTCGCCGTGGCCGGTGCATCAGGATGGCCAGCACAATGCAGGGAGTCGAACAAGCGACGTCTAAAAGTTGAAGGCACAACTGGACGGAAGCGTTCAGCGGGGGCATCGCACAAAATTCTCACAGGTGCCGTCCTTAGAGACAGATCCGCGAGGCGTGACTGCTAGCAAAATGCGCGGAAATCATTTCCCGTACATAGTGCGTTGGCCACTTTCGACAATTTGATGTTGTATTTGCCACCAGGTGCTGATGCGAGTGACAGGGCACTGGCCACAACGTTTACATTGCCAGAGTCAGGTCTTGTGACTGCCGAAAACTGCGAGATGAAGTCCAGGTGTCACACTTCGCGTTGTGAGTAGCGCCCAGAACGATTACAGAAGGCATACACCGAGGGTTTGTGGTCGGTGAAAATTACAAACTGGTGATCCCGGAGGGCACATCGAAGGGGAATAACAGGTGAGTAACTACCTAGTAACTCACTGCCGAACATGTTGTACGTGGGTTCTGTGGGTGATAGGCGTCCGGAGATAGATGAAAATGATTTTCAGAATGCAACAACGCCCCGGTGAATTACCGCACCTACAGTTGTGTCGGATTCGTTCACGGCAGTTAGTGGTGGCGTTTGCGTCGAAATTGTTCAGCATTACTGCAACAGCCAGCGCGTCTTCTGTGAGGTGGGAGTAGCCAACAGTTGCTTCTGACAACTTAACTTTGTCATTAGTACAACCATGAAGTAAATCGGTCAGTGTTTGCACAGGCTTTGCGCAATACCGGATAAATTGGCGGCAGTAGTTGGCCATGCGACTGAAATGGCGGACAGCGGCTAGCGTTTTGGAATGGAGAAGTTGCGAATCGCAGTGCTCCATCGGTCAGTGGCCTAATGCCTGTTAATGTGAATGGAGCCCCAAGAACTCAACTGGTGTTTGGATGAAAGAGCATTCATCCGCAGTAACAGTGAAGATATATGTTGCAAATCTTTCGAAGAGCAATCGCAGATAGCCCCGTTGCTCTTCCTCGGGAGAGCTTGCCCCCAAATGATCGTCTACAGAGAAATGGACGAAGTCCAAACCCTTTGTGATGTCACTAATAAACCGCTGAAATGTTTGAACGGCATTCCAGAGACCAAATGGCATGCGCAGAAGCTTGAATAAGCCGAATGGTGTAATCACCGCTCCCTTGACGACATCACCAGCAACAACAAGTATCTGGTGATAAGCGCAAACCAGATCGAGCCTCGAGAACACAAGGGCGCCTTTGAAGATAGCCGTGATGTCCTGAATATGCGAGAAAAGGTATCTGTCGAATACCCCGTATTTGTTGAGCGCACGATTGACGATTGACTCTAGGGAACACCGGTGGACCAGTTGTGAACGTGTGGTGCTGCGTTGCACCAGTTACTGGCAGTTGTAACGCTGGTTGCCCCAACGCGGTTGGATACTGCCAAACTGGAGGGGTGCAAGCATTCGTAATGGCTAGACGGTACAAAGGCCTAGTTGAAACCGCGTTAATCAACGCCTTCATGACGAACAGGTTCGTCTCTATTGCGTTGTCAATTTTGGCACACTCTCAATCACCTGACTCAGGACTGAGAAAAAAGGCGCCGCAACAACGTTTTTGGAAGACCAAGTCGAGTCAGATTTAGGCAACAAATATTAAATTTGCTGGGTAAAATGATTGTCATGCATGGCCAACAAGACGCACAGCAGGTCAAATGAGACGATCATGTGTGGCAGTTAAAGAGTTAGAACGGATTGCATCATAATGGCATCAAAAAGTAGCTCGATGAAACAGCTTGATAACATGCATGCGTTCGATTGCATGGCTGCTGTATGAATAACTGAGTAAATTAGCACAGATCAATCCATCCAAAGCCAGATCTATCAATTGCTATAACGTGACTGGCCCTAGGTGATTTGTTAGGAGATGCGCTTCCTAACAGCCCCACGGTCGAATTGCAGACGGTGTCGGGAGTTAACTACCAGGTCGAAGTGCTCCAGAAAATTGATGCCGATAATTGGCATTCGGATGTCTGTCTCAGGAAACCCCATCGGAAAATGTGGCAAAGGTTTAAACTCAAAGTACATGGATTTTGGCCACAAACCGCAATGAGCACGTCGTTCGCCGTAGGCAGGGGTAACTGCGTCTGCGTAAGTTATTCGCGAGACTTTGACAGATGGACATTGATCCCCGTATCAGTATCGATAAGGTGGTGAACTCCCGAATCGCGATCTTGAATGAAGAAAAGACGCCTTCGGGGGCCGGCTACATTGGTCGACCCGACGTGCTGACTTTCTGATTTCCATGACCCCCTTTGGGAAATGAACAAGGATTGCGACAGAAGCGAGCAATACCACCAAACGGCTGATGGCATTAGCAGCGATCGGGGATGGCACTCTTCATGGACGGTTGTTGTTCCTTGAAAGCAGATAGGGACGCTCTTCTGTTAGACTTGTGAGAAGAGGAAAACTACCGCCAGCATTGCCCGGCGAGCGCCAGAATTGGACGTGTGAGTCTGTTCAATGGTGGCACGAATACTTATAAGATCTGCTTCTCATCTCTCACAGATTCGATCGATAGTGTCGGTCAGTTGTGATAGGGCCACCTTGGGATTTGCACTAAGGATGTTCCGCATAACACTACGCAGTCCCTTAATCCAGATCTCTTTCACGAAAGGCTGCTCGAGCTGTGCTTGAAACGAACTGCGTTGTATGTGGCATGGAGCGGTGAAGGCTTTTGATCGCCAATTTCAATAGTACTGCGCAGCCGGGTAATGAGTTGACGGTTAGAAGGGCCAGTGTACTTGATAATGGCTTCTTTTAGCCGCTCGTATGGCTTAACTAAGGCAAGCATTTACGAATTGTTGTCCACCCTGTTGTTGACATGAGGTGGGAGCGCAGCGATCACGTGGTGAGACTTCGTTGGTTCCGGGGTTATTTTCCGCGACGCAAAATTAGCCCCCTGCTGTGAAAATCCTCTCCGGGGATTATTTCGCTTGAACGGCGCGTTCGGTAGATAAAGTACACTGGGGGAAGCGTCTGGCGAACCAGAACATTTGTTATTGCATAATACGGGCAGTATCAGAGATTAAAATTGAACAAACGGTAAATAATAACAAATAAACAATAATAGCGTACGTCAGGTAAAATATGCATCTTATGGTGGTATATACGATCAAATAGTGGAAGTGCCCAAAAGTGTGATAGCACTAAAGAAGAATCGTGACGGTAACAGAAAGATGCAAAACGGTATGCGTACTAATAAAACCCATCAATAAAAATGGGAGAGGTCAACGACGAGTCGAGGACCGCTTAGTTAAATAAGTCATAAATCAAAAGAAAAACAGCGTTGAAGAGCAGGTTTGGAGGACGTCGGATGAGTAATTTCTTACACAGGTTAGGATGTTGTTGGGTCGGCGGATAAGCGGAGCTACAAATTTCACCGTGCAACTACTTCGCCGGCTAAATTTCACCTAAAAAGAGAAAACAGAGAGGGTGTGCGGAAAGTCCCGTCTATATTATCGTTGTCAGTCAAGTTCAAAGAACGATGGTGATACTTTCGATCAAGTGCATAGTGGAAGTTAACGAAATGGCAAGTATAGAGCAGTTAAAAATTGTTTGCAGCATACAACCATGGACCGTGGGCGCTGTACTTCTGCCATCAGAACGTTTTGGGTTAAAAATAACGGCGAAAGAACGGTGGTAAAGAGAAAGTGAATCAAACGCTCGATAGCTTTATCACATCGTAATTCGTCAGATGTTTTAGCCGGCGTGCAGATCGCCGTGTACGTGTGTTGCTTCATTCAAGAGCACAAGAGGACCGGAGTGCGGGCGGTTATAATACTTTTGGGGTTGGGGGATGGTTTGTAGTCAATATTGGATCAAGTGGGACAACGTTGTGCTTTGTGTAGGCTGATTTCAGTTAATCAATTGATTCTGCTCCGTTTCCTCCGAACCCGTTAGTAGTGAAAAATGTTTCGTCGCGCCCAACGACTATGAATTGAGTGGGGTATCGTCGTAGCATTGGTGTCTTGATGGAAGCCTGTCGCATGATCACTAACCTATACATGGGCAAACCTGGAGCCCTTTGTTCTAAGCGCCAATGTTGACGGTTTTTTTTAAACGAAGGTCGGACATATGTTGTCGTAAACGTGAAGTGTAATTTTTACCCGGGCCTGAAGGAGGTGCAAGTTGGCGCCGTAAGATAATTAAAAGGTAGTAAAGCCGATGTCCTCTTTAACGGTACACCGGATTCCAAAAAGAGTGGTTGATGGACGCTCGCTCTGTTTCGTTACATCGGACTGGGCGGTTATCGAGGCTTCTAGTTGCCGGTGAAAAACGCACGATTAAACCACTAACGCAAAGATGGTGTGCTATCGTTTTAGTGTGCGAACAACCCAGTAACTCCGTGAAGCTGCTAATAAGGGAAGACTGGATCTGGGTGCCTCGATCCGTAGTGATTGTAGATGGCGCACCGCAGTTAGCGAACCAGTGTACCAAGAAGGTTTCGGCGACTGTCTCCGATGAACCATCCCTAGTGAGCGCAGTCGAAGGCCAACGGGTGAAACGGTCACTTGCGGTTAGTGTATACGTACACTCGTTGGAAAGTGGTAATGAGCCAACGATGTCAAGGTATACATGGAAAAAACGGGCATCTGGCTGGGAGAACGTGCCAGGTATGGTAACTTTATGTCTGCGCGCCTTACTCCTCTGGCACTCGATACACTGTTGCGACCAGAGGCGAGCAACTTCATCCATAGAGGATCAAACAAAAGGCCGCTCAATCGACTTCAGTGTACCCCGTGTTCCGTGGTAAGATAAACAGAGAAAAGAATTAAAAACAATGCGTCGATAAGAAAGTGAGACGAAAGGTCGAGGTGTCAAGTGTCACATAGAATGTCAACGGCTTGCATCAGCAGAAGGATAATGAACAATTTCAAGGATTTACAAGTGGAAACGTCTTTCACGTCCTCATTGCACTGCTGGACAGCGACCTTTTAAGCCATTCAAAGAAAGGTGGCGGAAGAACGGCAATTGTGTAGTTCGATGGCATGGTGTTTCAAGAACGAAACGAGTTGGAAACGGCCAGTTAGACGCAAAAAGAGGTTTTTCAAATTTTACATGAAAAATTAAAGCACACATTACGCCACGAACACAGATTTTATCGAGTATAGTAGTTATGTTGCATTGAGAAAAATTGACATCATCTAAAAGTGGTTAACATTTGCACTTTTGTTGGAAAAAATGCTTCGCCACTTTCTTCCAATGAAAGCATCATGCTGGCCGTCATAATCGGGCTTACGTCCCGAAAATGGTTCCGTCGGAATTTTCACCGTGGAATGCATATTCTCATCCTGTAGAAACGCTCAATTTCGCGTGGTTTGGGAGATACAAGTGATTTTGTAAGTTTTAACCGCGTTGCATTTACATTGTATCGTACACTAAGTACCAAAGTAATTCCCAATGAAACCTATGCCACCACGTTTGTGAGTTGGGTATACTTCTAAACTATATGTTTTGCCTGTTTCCCTGATGGTATTTTGGATGGAAAACGGTCTACGTTATCGCGTGGTTGTTTCTACCCACGGTATGGTGTAAACATGGGTAACACGTCTCATTATATCATTGGCAACGTGCGTACCGTCATACGCACTGGACACCCCTTTCCACTGGCACAACACCATTTATGTCCTGATTCATGAACAGCAACAGACTATTCGATGAATCCAGCTTCACCTGAGCCAGTTGACAGCGCAATTGTCAAAATCACACTCACAACCGTCTGCTCACCTTCGTTCACGCAGTCGATCTTCGAACCAATCTCCATCTAAAACTCATACGACAGATGGAATATGCTTTTGTCGTTGTAAATTTGGCACCAGTGCAAGATGTGCCTTCTCTCCGACTTCCAAACCAACCGGAAAACAGACGCACCAGTTGAGTTCTGCGGCAAACTCAGCTGGTTTTCAAACTTCAAGTCGCCTGTTTTTCATACTTGACAAGGAAAATGGTCGTAAATCGCTTATTCACACAGGAGCTGAATTCAGGGTTCTTCCTGCCACAGCACAATATCAAATCTCATCCTACCGTGGCCCAACACTCAAAGCTGCCAACAATTGTTCCAATCAGACCTACGGCTAACGTTCCGTAACAATGTCCCTCGGCTTGAGATGCACCTGGAGTTGGACATTTCTTATTGCTGGTGTATGATTTGCAATTATGGGGGCTAATTTTCTCAACAATTTCTCTCTCTCAGTAGACAAGAATCAGCGCCCATTGCTCATTCCAACCATCAACCTGACTGTCACAGATCAATCGGCAAACGTTGATTCTTTTCGTTTGTCAGTTACACAAACTGAAGATCACCCGGGATATGCCTCATTACTTGACCAATTTCCGGGGATGCCTAATCATAATTTCCAGCAATTGTACAAAAGAAATGTGTTTGATGCCCCTCACAACATGTCACACTCAGGAGTCAAAACTTCAAGGAAAGTTATTTCCGCACGATTCGTTTGATTTGGCATAAACAGGGATATTGGCAATTAAACGCGTTCCTGCTTGGCTTGTGAACAACCGAAGATCCATCGGTATACCGTCACTCCACTGGAATCATTTCAGCTACTTGATGCTTGCTTCGACCACGTGCACATTGATGTTGGTGGACCCCTGCCACCATCGAAAGGTTTCATGTATCTCCTTACGTGTAATGACAGATATACCCGGTGGCCTGAAAATTTTCCGATCCGTGGTACCACTACTCAAACCCTAGCAACAACATGCGTGTTGGGATGGATTTCACGCTTTGGCATACCATCCACCGCAATTACGGATCGCGACTCTCAGCTCGAGTCTCATTTATTCGAGTAACTCACACGTCTTCTTGGAATTCAGCGGATCATACCACAGTGTACCATCCATAATCCTACGGAATGGTCCGAAGATTTCACTAGACATTAAAGGCTGCTTTGACAATCAAACTGGATTCAACCGCTTGGTTTGATCACCTACCGCCTGTGCCTCTTGGGATATACAAGCCTGTTCGTGCTGACAGTCAATGCTCTCCAGCACAACTTCTCTGTGGCATTAGCTTGCGTTTACTTGATAAGCTACTAACATATTTGAACAATGCAACCTCTCCTGATCCGGCAAACTACGTAAGTCGCTTGCAGTATTTCATGTTCAAGTTAGCTTATCGACCACCACGACTTCAAGACGAACCCGCCAGTTTTCCTTCCAAATTGCCTGACTGTTCGCACGTATTTGTCCGCTGTGGTATGCACCACGAACCCCAACAACCAGCACACAAAGGTCCATATCGTGTTCTTATTTGCTGGGACGAACATTACACGTTGGATGTTGGTGCATCTCACAACAACATATCAAACGATCGTCTTATTCTAGCGCGGCAACTGTAGAAACTTACTCCAACTGACTCGCACACACGACTACAAGACTAACTCTGGTCGATCACAGCGTTTTTGAGATCGAATTGTGGTCACTGTTTCACCATAATCTTACAGCTGGTGAGAGGTTATGTAGCTCTCGTCTCGCCCTCTCATGTGTCCGATCGCGTGACAAGCCGTCTAGTCTAAGTGACGCTCAAAGTCCCAACCTGCACATGTGCGCCTACACCCCCATTGGCTCGAAAACCCTCTCTGACATCCGAACGCACGCATGCGGTCACCATCTGCATACTCAAGCAGTTGGAACGCTCTAATTGGGTGCGATTCAGTGCGTTCGATAAACAGGCACGCATGACGCGGTTAAACCCGGATCGTAACAAGGAAGACACAACCGAATAATACAAGACACGGTGCCGATGTGTGGCGCCGCACTAAGCTTGTACACCGATCCCACCAATAAGGATCCAAACAATTAGACAACCGTTTCATTGACTATCATTGAAATATCGTTATTTGTTAGAGGGTGCTCAAGCTATCACTGTTAAGAGTTCCACTACACTACACAGATAGGCGTGGACCATGGCTTAAGTCAACTCTAAAATGTTTGTGAACGGTTTGTTTAACGAAGTGTTGGCCCTCTAAAATGTGTTGAAAGCAACTGGTCGCCAAATAAAATAGCCCGCAGTTTACTTCCAGAGATGCTGTACTTTCATGTGCTGGTTGTAGCAATTGACAACAAGAGACTAAGGGTCGCTATTCACCAGTTACAGACTGCTCTATGACCACACCAACGGTGACGTTCGACGCACCCATGGTGAGAAGAAGACGGACATTTGGATAGCATCGAAAGAACTTTAGATTGATGGCCTGATCTAGGACCTTTATTGCCACTAAGAGAGCTACTTTAGCTAAAAGCGGAAGTTTATTGGACTTGTTCCCTGCGTCCACCAGGTCGGTCAGAGGCTTCAAAATGTCCGCGTAATGATGGATGGAACGCCAATAACAGTTGAGTTTGCTGAAAAATTGCCGAAGCTGTGCCATCGGCTGCGTGTAATCGGTAGAACGTTAATATCTCCGTTATCTTTTAGTTAAGAAATAATTCGTAGCAATTAAAGTTGTACAAAATTTGTGATATGATGCAGAAATTAAAATCTTGAAAATCTGTTCCATAGAGATTTATTTGTTTCAGTCCTCCGAAGACGTAAACAAGAAATGTGCGGTTGTTTAATGACATAAGGATTAATGGAAAAATAACACAAAGTCATATTCTACGTTATTTCGGAAATATGAAGGTGAAATATAATGAAAATCGACGTCATACACGTGGAAACACGTGTTTGTTGAAAATTCGGCGTGATTTGGCAGAAAAGCATGATTATAATTTCGACAATCGCACTGTTTAAAACAGTTAGTTCCCTTCAGAAGTGTGAACAAAACAGTCAGAACACGAAAACTGGTAGATGCAAGCATTTCGTATTGACTCATCAGTACCAAATTTACAATAATATGGATCGGTTTTTTCATAGCAGACAATTCAGAGGGTTGATAATCAATAAGC
>JTDE01007696.1:4495-17730 GCA_014338405.1 Paragonimus skrjabini miyazakii | reverse complement strand
GTACATTGCGATGTCTAGTTCAGTCCTATTACGCACTCCACGCCCCACCTGCAATTCTTGTCTCAACGCTCCATCCAGGCCTTCAGTATAAGGGGAGCGGGCGTGATGGGATGCATTTTTCTCAAATGAAACGTCGTCCCACACCGGATGCACAAAGTTGATCGTAATCAGTGCAAAGCAGCCGTACGCGCTGATCACAGGGTTTACCAAGTGATGCTTGCAGCTTGCGTTTTCGATTGTCCTAAAAGATTCTTCGGGCACAGGATTTCTTTACCAGGTGATCTTTTGTGAGACCTCTAGGACTCGCTACTTCTGGGTCCGGGGCGGCAGATGTATTATGTGCTAAGCGTGCATCTTTTTCGGCAGTTTATCCGAGACGGAACCATACACCACAGTTTTCTTTCCCAATCGTCCTCCCGATCTCCACACCAACTTCACCTCGGCTAACGTACACGACAAGTTACTGTTGTTACGCGTTAGAAGGTCGCCGGTGCCTGATGTGATACACACACCCATATGGAACCGCTCGTTCGCTTGTTCAAACACTCATATTTCACTGATTGTGTTTCTGTCGATTGGAAGCATGGCGTCATCTCCCCATCTATGAGGGTAGATTGAAGGCCGCTGACTTAAGAGCGATTGCTTTAATACTAGACATGCCAAAATTATTAAAGAGCATAGTAGATGACCTCGTAAAGGACCACCTGAATACACACTGACTGTTGGCACCAAATTAGCACGGCTTCAGAAGTGGTCACTCATGCACGACCGACCTACTGGCTGCCGCTGACTCGTGAACAAAGGCTGCAGAAGAACACCGCCCAGATGATGTTGTGTTCCCCGATTTTACGAAGACGTTTGGTGAATTCGACCACAGTATCCGGACGGACAAATTGAATGACCTGCATCTATGCAGCGAGGTTTGTTCCTGGCTCAGGCAATACCTTTTCCTATCACATACACAATTAAAGTCAATGGCGGGCTAGTCAGGTAATTCAACACCACAACTGACGTGTGACAAGGTTTTGTACCGGGTATTTTACTATCCTGGGCATGCGTTAGCAACCTCACCTATGTAAATGACTCCCATGTTGTGACGCATGCTGATGATATGAAGCTTTATCTCGTACTGCACAGCGTTGGGATGCAGATCTTCAAAAAACCCTGAATGCTCCACACTTATGATCCATCGAAAAATCGACAGCCGTACAACACGTCCGGATCATGGGCTATACAGGTTAGTTATCACAGTTTGAGAACACGCCGCATCAGTGGCGTCATCTTAGCCGCTGTTCGCCAAAAGCACGACCTAGGCACCGTTGTCATATCAGACCCGTCTCCTAGCACAAACGCTGTGCTGCTGGCAAAAAGAGCCAGTAGCGGACTCAGTAGGGTCCTCGTGATTCTCCCAGTGGATTCTCTCCCATGTATCTACTGCACACTGCTAAGGTCACTAATGAACTTCAGTATATAAACATTTGCACCGTGCCGGAAGGAAGGCGCAACTGCTGTGGATGCTACCTAGAGGAGGACCACTAAGAGAGTTGAGGGTCTGTTTTCCTTGTCGTATGAAGACAGTCCGCCAACACTGGAACTGTTTCTCCCAGCATGAAGCCGTTCGTGAGGCGAGCTTTGTACTAGAATGCAGTATCCTATGCCCCACAAATCCCCCCAAAATCCTTTCACAGTCGCTGATACCGTGAGCCTCAGGGTCCATAAGTATAGGTTTCTATGCCATGTAGCAGCGTGTTATATAGACGTATAGTTTTGTCGTCCATGTTTTTTAGACAAGTAATACACTACCGGTGATAGTATTTAGGTACCATTAGTCAGTGTGCTCAAAAAGCAGCCGGACGACTGGATTACCACTGACAGTCGGGCACCTACTTCATTTACTCACTGTTACTTCTTTTTCTCTTTCCTTTCCCTCTTCCCTCGATCACTCCAACCCTCGTAAAGCCCCCTTTATGATCACACGACGGTCATAAAACGGTGATGGAAAAATTGAATAAAATATTATAAATATCGATACACAACAACGAGCGAGGTTGAATAGTGTTCTCGAGACGTCCAGTGGCATCGGGGAGTATTCGCATTGTTGCAAGCGTAGTTTTTAGTGCAAAGCATTAGAACTGAATTCTCATCCAACAGTAGAATGTTTTCGGCTGGCTGCCAAACACCGACGCTGTAGAAAAAAGTAACACACGCACGTTGGGTATATTCAAAAGTACCGCGTCACTACACTTTATCAGGTCAAAAAGGTATGCGGTACGGCCTGGTGCAGCAGTTACGCGAGAATGGTAGAACGGACAATAAGACAGTGGTTACATCACACAACCCCAGTGTGCCAGATTGTTCCTAGTTGCCTCAACCTGTGAGACATTCCAGATACTGTTACCTTAACAGCGGTTCACCTGGTCGTGATAGACGGACACTAAGCCAACTGCTTCACTGAGATCGAGTTTGCCGTGAAACCACCCATCCTATGCCACCCATGTATACTAGAATGCCTTCAGGCTGTAATATTATGCAAGCATTATTCTTCCAACTCGACAGGAAACCATCACGCTGGTCTGCTTGATAGTTTGGTTTCTTTGGGCCATTGACTATCCTATCCTGGTCTTTGGCTGCCGTTGCTGCTGAATACAGTAATCTGTAAAGAAGCGGTTGGTCCGTGGTTCTATTGGAGTTGACTTTTGTGGTGTGAGAAGTTGTCTCAGAAAGCTTCGCGTGAGCGCCCTTGGTTACGGACAGATAAGACCATGTCACACAGGGCTTATTTGTCGTATATTCCGCACAGGTTGAGTATACACTTTTCCCGCTGTTTTCCAGTGGAGTTCGCCGTCTTCTGGCCACTCGCGAGCAGCTACTCGTCAAGTAGAGGCAATCAAACAAGCTCGCAGTCGCTGACCTTTCACAAGGTGCGCCGTTGGTGCAAGTGGGAAATCTGACGTGATTACTCTCTTTTGTGGTCAACATTGCTGGAAGTGGCGCGCTCAAATAGGGACTTCAACCTCAAGTACGTGCACCACCTTCGTACAAATCTTCCTTCAGCTGTTCGTGTCAATTAAATCACTTCCCAACCCAACACCTGCGATAAGCTACCTTAGGAGGTGAAACACGCCGTACTGTTAATTTCTACTGGAATTTCAGAAAATTCTCTTACCAGTGCAAGAGGTGGGTGTTCTGCTTTCTGGCCTAATCTACTTGGTCTGATGGAGCGAGACCACTCACAAACGCTGAAAGAGGCCTCGTCTACACTTGCCGGGTAATTTAACAACTTTGAACATGGACTCATTCTCAACATTTCTAGAAAATGAAGCAGGCCAATGTCATACTCGTTTTTATATAAACCGCAATCAGCATCCCATCGTCAGATAAGAACCAATGAGCTTAATGAATATTCCATGCAACTCCTAGAACATCTTATGCCATCTACACTAAAGCACCTTTAGAACGATTGTCCCGTCTCAGTGCGGTTTTCCGCCAACCAAATTCAGCGTGACAAACATACTGCTCCTAGTGAAAGGCTCAACGAAAAATGGAGGCCGTGGTCATACGTCGGGAACTATTTTTTCGACTCTGCTGGAGAGCCTAACCGGGTACTTCATTGCCCAGTTCTAGAAAAATGGAAGCACCCGGCATCAAGAGTGGTAATTACCGTTGGGCAGCTCTGTGTTTTTTAATTACATAACCTTTTTGGTTGGAGCTGCCCTGGATTTCCAACCAACCACACTTCTGTCGACGGGAATACCACAAGGATAAGCCTTGGGACTAGTACTATACTTAGTCTGTGTTAACAGCATACTGGACAAAATTTCCAGTCATCCTCCCTCCAACGCAGATGATTACGAAAACTGGGACTCCCGTGATGCAAACAACTCACAAACTGACATCAGTGCATTCAACCATCGGTCAGAGGGGCGGTATCTTTTGTCGACAAGTGCACGCACCTGTCTTTCGGCCGCCAGTCTCCCCAACAAAATATGCACAAACAGTTGTACATGCTAATGTTGCAAACAATCAAGTCGAGTGGCGCACAACAAAGATTTTCCGTCAAAATCGAAAGAGTGACAGGTCTGGACGATAGATCGTTCGTCGAACGATTGGCATATGACAGCTGAACTGAAATGAGCGGATGGATTATTGGCTCGTTCTCGTACTTTTAGGTAGGTAGTGGTTTGTTGGAAGCACGTGATGCTGTTGGTCACACCAAATTTAGCCCGAAAAGCTAATACAAAATTCTGTGGGTCTAGAAGTCCGCAAAAGACTTTCTTTTGAATATTGACTTAATAATGAAACTCTTGAGATCTGACTTTTGCATCCGATCCTGCAACCGATTTTAGGGAGAAGATATTTGTTAACCTTTTGGCTATAGCCAACGGCCGTCTTCCTTTCCGCTTTTCATTGATTACAACCAGTACTTAAGTTCTTCAAAGGGCAGAGGAGTGTTCGATTACCCCTTTAGCAGGCTATCGGTCAATTTTGTTGCCTATACAAAGTTCGTTGGCCGGAATGTGCCTTATGGCAATTTCAGGACTGGCTTAAGGTTCCGCATGTGATTCTGAAAAAGACGGGGACGTTCGACGCAAGTGGAGGCAAACGAGTAGAGTGCAGACGGCAGTTCTGTCTCATCGAACGGCATTTCAATCTTTTTTTAAATTTTGAGAAATTCACAACCAAGACGAATGTCTGCACAAAATGTTGCAAAAACTGTTAGTTGGATTCTCACACATTTGTCTGTACATTTCAGGAAGTGAAATAGTGTGTTACTTGACAGGAAGACAGAAACCGTGGGTCATCCTACTGCAGGAATTATGAACTTCCCGGTTGATTCGTAGCATTAAATAAGACGCCACATAATCCTCTGAACTGCGTGTGGCGACCACTGCTCGAAGACAAGATCCGTTAACCTCGGGGTCAGCCATAGCATGTAAAAGACAGTCGGGAGCAATTGCTGACGTGATGGTCGAAATGGTCGGACGAGTGATGGGGTACACATCAGTCGGTTCCCAGCTATCAAGCAAACCTCTTGAAAGTACTTCCTCTTTTCACGTTCTTTGCATTACTCATTTCAGGCAGGATACTTCGGACGCGATATATTATGTTCAGAAATATCTGCCAGTAGACGGACTGTCGACCACCACATCGGGCATTGTGGCAAGACCAGCTGAACTTTCTGAGACCTCAGTTTCGGTTTCACAGAAGTGAGTCGGATCACATTGGTATTGTAAGGATTGCCTTTCTACCGGTTCATACGGTCTGGCCTGATCAAAATTCAGCGTAAAAGTTCAACATTTTCTGTTCCTGTGTTCCTCCTCGGGCTGGGCTAGGCGGCGGATCACGTATGAAAGCATCTTTGATTGCATCATCTTGTTTCAGCTTGGCTGTAGTAGTCTAAAACTGTCAGATGGCGAATGTATGTCTTGTTCTTAGATCTCGTAATATGGGGCTGTCTTCGGCCTAACTCCCGCATTATGAGATTTGCCTACAGACCATTGACGAAGCGTAGCTGATCAATGTGATTAACCTGTGACGATTCAGATTGTTGATCAATAATTTGGGGGTTAGAGAAAACGTAAAACCGGTGATCTCAAGCGCGAGTGGGTTGTAGCCCATCTCTTTTCATCTTTCTTCTGGTTGCTGCCGTTGATCCCAGACTAGGCTAGAGCTGACTACTTATCGTATTTCCAAACATTGCTGGAAATATACGGTTTGTTTCCAAACCCTGCTGTGTTCTCTAATTCGATGCCTGTTGGGACTGCGTTTCGGTTTCTCTTCAGGAAAGGCGTTTTAAATTGTTAGTGGACGAGGGTTTGGTGCATACGCACTTGTCGACCACAACTCAGTGAGCCCGAATGTTAATCCATTTTCTTTTAGCACTTTTGCTTTGGTTCACTACAAATCGGTGAACCCCAGTAATGATTTTCTTCAGTGCTTTTCCTTTGGTCACCATCCCAAACTGATGAACCTCATTAACCAGCCATTCTTTACTGAACGTTTCACTCCTGCTTCATCATTACAAATTGGTGAACTTGTTTCCAACGCTTTCTTTCGACGTATTTTTGCCTCCAACCCCAACACAGTTTGGTGAGTGTTCCTTTTTATCGGGTCCCTCACCCCATACGACGCGTGTTAATTCGACGACCCCGATTTAGGCGCGTTCATTATCCATTTCTAGTGACGTTACCGATTTGATTATGCGCGTCGTTCATTGCCACTATTCCTAGGTTTATCGGCGTTCACGTTTTCCACGTTTCTGTTGCTTTATACGTTTATGCACTGCAGCACGTTATAAAATGGGTTACAGATAGTACTGCAACACTCGATTTTCACTGTGACTATACTATTCCATCGATTCATTATCCTCGCTCATCCGGTTGCCTCGTTTGCCAACCATGCGTCTAACGATGGACACGTGCTCAACCTGCGCATCTGATTAGGTACAACTCCGGCGCCAGCAGACCGACAAACTTTCACGCCCAAACGCTCTCGTAGGTTTTTGGTAGTTGTCACTAGCAACCGTTCCATTCACCGCTTGCATTATTGCATAGCTGCAAATTTCATTCCATGCGAGATCGTTTCTTATGCACGCCGCCATCATCATTTAGTCATACGGCTATTTAGCACCCCTGCAGAAAATGCAATCGTTCCAATTCATGTTAGTCTCTTCGCACATTTACCTAGCAACGTCCACCAGCCTAACCTACTCCAGCATGAGACTCAGTAGCCAACGAGGGCCTAACTGACCTATCTTGACCCCGAATACTGTTGCCACACAGCGATCGACGCACTGGCTAGGCATTTGGCATAGTTTACTGTCCACGGGTCAACAAATCTGGCAGCACTGGTTATATTGGACATCCTCGGATATCTTTCCAAAGGTGTACCACTTACAATCGTAAGCATCACGGTACAAACCTCGGATTAAACGCCCAATCGGCTCAAATCACTGACGCTTGCCACAGCATCACTCTTCGATAGGTTATTCCCGGATGAGATCAGATATCTCAACTCATATCAGGTTTCTGGCACGGATAATTCATTGGACGTACCAACTTGTTGCTCATCTCATTTCCTCTACGATATCCTCAACATTCTGGATAAGGTGACCAAGCCTGGACAAACTATTCCAAGTGGGGGAAACTATGGCCGAGTACAGTAGAATGAACACTGCTGGACTTGGGTTGGCGATCTCAGATTTTGGTCGGTATAACGCTCGCCGTGCTTTTGTCGCGGCTGCAACACACTAGGAATTAGGAACAAACGTGCTAGTGACCTGGATACTTAAGTCTCTCGTTTGCTGTTTAGTTGCGAGTTCGAATGTTCGTCCATATGCATCCCTTAAATACCTTGGGGTCGACCGAAAAGCATTACCGAGGATATGATTTTTGAGAAGATTCAGTGGTAAATCCCACCGTAATGTCCATCCACAGATCTTCAGAATGTCCTCCTGGATAGCTTTGAATAAATTATTGTTGCCCTTCTTCTAAACTATCGCATTTTTTGTCAAATCAGTGCTAGCTGTGAATCAGTTTTAAAGGGGAAATAAATAATCGGTATTTCATTAAGGCTGAGTATGTATGTATGAATGTATTGCGGACGACAATGAAAGGCGTTGCATTACGGCACATGAATATAAAAATTCCCCAGTAAAAAGCATAGGACAGGGTATATGTGCCCACATGGACCATGTGGACCAATTGGAAGCGCTGAAGTCTCCGGAACACACAAGATGACGGAAATCTATGGGAATCTCCGAACGAACGGTGTGACCGACATATCACAATATCTGCCCTTCAATGAACCATGTAGACTGGCAATTGTGTAGTTCGCCGGTATAGTGCTCCAAGGCCGAAACGAGCTGAAAACGGCCAATTAGGCGCGAAAAGAAAATTTTCAAATATCACGCTGTTCAAGAGTGGAAAGAAATTACAAATGACAGCTAGTTGCGAATAATGCAAACGTTAGTGATCGACTATTGAAGTGAATAGGAACGAATGGGAACATAGACTAAACAGGTGAACTTGGTAGCCTACGAACGCATGTGTACACGCTACTCCTATGACCACCAAATGCAGGTTCGGTTGCTCGAATGCAATATGAAGAGTCCGACTGAACTTCGAAATGTTAAAGCTGGGTTTCACATGCATCCAAGTTATGGAACTGTTGTGGAGACACGACACAACCAAAATGCTCCTGAAACGAAACAATCAAATCAGCATTACTTACGTCATGTTGACGATTCGGGAGAAGGTGTGGTGGACAAGTGGGTATGCACCAAACCCTCGTCCACTAACAATTTAAAACGCCTTTCCTGAAGAGAAACCGAAACGCAGTCCCAACAGGCATCGAATTAGAGAACACAGCAGGGTTTGGAAACAAACCGTATATTTCCAGCAATGTTTGGAAATACGATAAGTAGTCAGCTCTAGCCTAGTCTGGGATCAACGGCAGCAACCAGAAGAAAGATGAAAAGAGATGGGCTACAACCCACTCGGTGGCACTCAAAAGCGCGCCAAGCGAAAAGTGCGGGAAACCATCGAGTGCGTTAAACAACGCTCAAAAAGGGTTCGGGTTAAACGACCTTGAAGAATGAAATAGTAGATCAGTCGTTATGGAAAGAGCAAGCAGTCGCTGCGTGCAATTAATTACAAGACTGTAGAAAGTAGCACTGAGTTTTTATCAGGCCACCTATTGCAGGCGCACACAGAATCATGCGTACAGAACGGACAAGCGGGAAAACACGGTTGCAGCCAGGGTCCATAGAGAAGCTACACCATCACTGGTCACCACACAAGCCTCCCCCCAGAAGGGTGGCTGTAGACAACCGTCGATCATGTGACCAGAGGTATCGACGTGTGTGCCGCTCCTTTGTGGTTTCGTTCATGGCACTCCCGATGCCATGAGTACATACACAAAAACCCGAGACCACCAGGTCCCCCTCCTTGCGCTACTGCACCAGTCTAGGGTGAAACTAACCCAACGTGGGAAATAGTGTGAACTGCCGGTCTAAGTGTACAGATTGGTGAATATGCAGCTGAAGAAGTCGTGAACTTCGGAAGTCGTTTAGTCATTACATGAAAGACTGTCGACGATGGCCTGTGTTCGCATGAGTGACGACCGTGGTATGGCGAGCCTCACATGAGCAGCAGAAAGTCGCGAACCACACCGGTGATGATGCGTGCTGAGGCTTAATGGATGCGTGTATGTAGGGCGCAAAGCGGAGGACGCGTGGGATTTTCCCTGATCGATTTGCTAGTTGGTTTACTCCACAACGACGCGGTCTAAGTGTGTCAGTTGCGTGCTGACAGAGACTCGACATAGGTTGCATCATTTCATCTCCTTCTAAGCCGCTAGGCTTCTACAATGCGAAAGCCCTGAAAAGTGCACAGTGCAAGATGTAAAGGTGCAATCAGGATAAAAATGTCTGTGGTAGGCTGTAAGATGGGAGCTGGGGATGAATTCAGTTGAACGGTCATTAGACGAGTTCTTCGGCGGTTCAGCAACCACGTTCAAGCGTTCCCAAATGTCCGAATAACAGCATTCAGGCTTCAGGATGTCATCACGTGCAGACTTACATCAAGTTTTGAATTGGGTATTAAATCGAAATTGAATTGCCCGCCATTGCTAGCATTAGCCAATCAAGTCGCGAGAGACGCTTATCATCCCAGAACATGTTGCGATTAAGAACCCTCGGGGTGTTCCGAAGTTGAGGAGATGCCGGGAGGGTCTGTCTCGAGTATCTGTAAACCTAGACCGTTGTTAGTAACCCGCGGCATAGAGACGTTTCCCTGTCGGCTGCAGGGACCATCAGAGACTAGAAAATGGGAGATCGTGGTAACTCCAGACAACTCATCTAAGACGAGGAAGGATGTAGCGTTTACGGCGGGACACCCAACTAAAGTCACCCCAACAGAAATCTTTTTACACTTGCCGATACAGTGAGTCTCGGGGGCCATAAGTACACGATCTCTATGCCACGTAGTATCCTTTTATGCAGACGACATAGTTTTGCTGTCCGGTTCTGTTCGACATGGAACGCACATCCTGCGACGACTGTCATGGCAACGTCAGTCGATGCATTTAAAAGGCAACTAGGAAACTGGATTACCCCAAGATGGCCGTTGGCAGTCGGGCACGTATAGCTCCATGTACCTTCATTGTTGTCACTTCCCTCTTCTCTCATCTTCTCCCATTTCCCCCTACCTTCTCCGTATAGTTTACCCTTTCCATTGTTATACATCAAAACGGTGCAACCTCCCTAAGTGCCCGACTGCTACTAGCTACTTTAACACTCAACACACCTCACATACTCTCACCATTTCAACAGTTCACGTGGTCGGTGCGGACGGACAACAACCAAACCGAGATAGAATCTGTTGTGGAACCGCAAACTCCGTACTCAAGAAACCAATGAAACCAGTGAAAATGTTACACTCACCGGGAGTGCAGCTCCTTTCGTACACGAATTATTGAGCAACTCCGATGAAATGAAATTGTCCTAATGTGTTAGTAAAATGGGACAAATATATATACATATATATATCCATGTAAACGTATAGATGAATATCACACATTTTGACAGGAATATAATTTTTTTTTAATGTAGATATAGTCATAGATGTATTCATATATGGAATTATGTGATTTTATACAAAAATTTCTTTTGGTTTCAGACATATATAATATATGTAGATATAAATATACATTTCATGTACATATACAAAGGAAGTGAATTTATATACGGGGAATCACACTACTACGTGTATCACTCATATACGTATGCGTTCTTTTCAATTCGGAATCTTTTGGTACACTCATAGATATGTATGTGTACACCAACTCGCATTTCTCCACCTCCATCTAGGAGGGTAAATTACCCAATGGGAAAATAGCATTTCAAGGTCATTCGCCGTGTCATTAATTTAAATTTTCGCGGGTATGAAAGGAAAGACGGTCCCACCCTCGCCCAGGCTGCACATCGAGAAATTTTGCACATGTGCAGCAACCCTAGTAGCATGACCGACTCACGAGTGACTCATGACTGTATCACGAGTGACTCATAAGTACAACAACTGAACACTTTTGAGTCACTTATATGAGTCGGTCGAGGGAAAATTTTTCGTAGCCCTTATTTCGTTACGAACGGTTGTGGACTAAAATTCTTAAGGCCATGAATAACGCTGAAGTCTTATTTCCAAGCTAATTCTCAACGAAATCACAAAATCGCGCAGCGGAATCGATATATCGTAAATCATAAACTTTTAATATTAAAATCGAAGGCTTTCAATATATCTCCCGGTGTTTTGGCCTGGGTGAAGGCATTCCTGCAGAATAGAAGTTTTTATTTGCAGTTGGAGAGCTTCAAGTCATTCACTGTACATGTCACCATTGGTGTTCCACAAGGGTCGGTTTAAGGTCCCTCTGCTGCAGCAATCCTTGCCACGTGTTCACGGATGATGTGAAACTCATGGACACCCGATCAAGTCTTTGATACAACGAGACCCTGATGTAATTCACCAGTAGACGGTTGACTGGGAATCCCCGTTAAATGTTGCGAAATGTAGACGACTTACGGGGATCGAGAGCGAGGTTTTTCTTAGATGGATAGGAGGGTCCGGGCAACGTGTGTTCATTCAGAAAACTACTGAGATGAAGGGCCTTGGAATTCAGGTCACTGGAGACTTCGGGGTATCAACTCGGCGTATGTTTGCAGCCCGTAAAACAAATCGAGCAGTGTGCCAAAGAACCTCAGAGAAACCCAGCTTCCTTGTGCCTCTGTGTGCAGGCCTGGTATCCTTATTTCGTCAAGGATGTTAAGATCCTAGAGAGGGTGCAACGTAGGTTTACTAAGTGCTTCGTAGAACTTCGGGGAATGAACTATTCCAACAGACTTAAGTACCTTAATCTTTTCTCCTTAGAGAGATGATGGAAAAGAGATCTTATAGAAGTCTTTAAGATCCTGAGAGGCAAGAGAGCGGCTGTTTACTCGCAGCGAAAATTCATCGCTGCGAGGGCATGAGTTGAACCTTATGAAGGAAAAGGCTAGGATCCAAATCCGGGCCAACGTTTTCTCATTGATTTTGGTCCTGTCTATTAATCTGAGTATACCATGATTGCTGACAGTATTTCGAATATCGTTTCCTTCCACCATTCAATCTTAAGTATCCAAGAGATTGCTTGCATAGTCCTGATGAGGACGTGATCAGGGATATTCTCGCCGCCCATTTACTAATCAACCGTGTTCTACATACCACTGAAGATCTCGAAACACTGTTGAATTGAAGTTTTTCTTTTCCATTTGTTACAGCATGGTTGGGTAATCGAAAACCATTGGTACACGAAATTGGGCATCAACCGCCTACTTGCCTCTAGTCCTGTGAACCGAACTGAACTGAACAATTGCGGGTAACTTGCGCCCCGCATGTAGGACACCGTCACATCGAGACTGGACGTTGTGTGACGGCTTGCGCATCTCGATGACTTATTGGACTAAACTGAACGGTGTGGCCACCACACAGATGGAGTCACTCATGCGAAACAGGCCACTAGGTAGAGGTCTGACAAACCAGTCTCCTGGTCCTCCAGGTTGGGGGTTGGAAGAAGGTTAGCATCTTTTTCCGAAAAGTATCCCAGTTCTGGTACACTACTACCCACCCGCTGCCTTGCGGTAAAGGCTTTGGTTGAGAAACCTAATCAATCTGTCTAGGTCTGGGCGTCATGGCAGTATCTCAGCCCACACACAACCATGACTAGTCACAATACAAGTAATTCCATACTGCATCGGCCGTCTCGCAGTATAAACCTGCTGCATACAGCACGGTGGATAGGCGAAAACATGCTACTGCTGACTCCTGCAGTTCGGGAGTTGAACAGGTAGGTTTTCGTCCTGGCCGTGGATGTATAGATAACAGTTTTGCCCTTCGTCAAATTTCGGAGCAGCGTCATATGTACCGCCGGCCAACCATTGCCGTATTTCTCGACTATAAAGATGCGTTCGATTCGGTGGACCGATCTACACTTCTTGAGTCGCTTAAACGCAGGGGTGTACCGATCAAGTATGTGAACATACTGTCGGCGCTTTACTCCCATACTTCGGCTCAGGTTAGGGTTTACGGTGAACTGTCTGACAGTTTTGGCACCAGGAGCGGCGTTCGTCAAGGCTGTCCCCTTTCACCATTTTTGTTCAATTTCGTCATGGACGAGATAATGGGGGACTGTTTGCGTCACTC
>JTDE01007695.1:13821-25443 GCA_014338405.1 Paragonimus skrjabini miyazakii | reverse complement strand
TCGGATTCCCAGGAAGCCAGGGAACGTCATTTTTGAAGTCCGAGACGGATTGGACGTCTAGACACACCAAGCTAGCCAGCTTCAATTCATGGGTAACACAGAACAGTCACTGGGTGACGAAGTAGCAGTGTAGATGTCCTGATGCATACGTTTGGTCTCCCTCAGACTGATGCTGTCAGAACTAGCAACACTCAAATCCCGTCAAGTTGGCTGCTCCCTAGAGGATGGGTTGATCGACTATGACGAACAATGACACTTATACAGGTTTATCCCCGACTTTCCTGACGTGATCGGCATCCGCCAAGGATGGGTGTTAGAGTTAAGGTGAACCTGACCCGCAAAACGCACTTCCGTTGCCAGAATTCGGATGTCTCATGCCGTTACTGAAAAAACGGTCGGCGTGAGACTTAAACGTTCTTTTGTGCGCTCACGCTGCCAAGGTCAACTGTTTCTACAAATACGGACATTCTCGTTTGCAAGGCTGCAAGACTTTTGGTAGCTAAATACATCGCCCAGTCAGAGCCTGCTTTTTTTGTTTCCGTTGGTTTTTATCGTTCTCCGTTTGTGAGCCAGTTATGAGAGATTTTTATTTGCCTTATTCGCGCATCGCCATTTGTATCAGTTAGCCGCGTTCACGTAAAGTGGAACTCGCAGATAACCCTTCGTTTTGCCGCTTGTGCGCTAACTCGACCGAGCGGAAATCACTCAGTCGATTAAAGTGGAATGACGTTGAGTTCGACTCCGACGTCAAGAAGAAACCTCAAAATTATGGGCCGATCCATGACATGAAATAGTCTATTAGTCCCTGCTGGTCTGCCGGCTGAACGTTGAAGTGTGGCGAACTTGAAATATGTACGACTGGGTGCATTTTTTCCTGCTGTTTTGAGACTTTTGATGGTACCGTTACTACTTTAATAGGTCACCAGGTTTTCATTGTGCACGGCCCTGGGATGGACGTCTGTTAACCTCGTTGATCGTGACGTTCATTTTTTTCCACACCGTTGCAAACCTATCTGTACAAAGTTTTGAACCGACATCAGTTGCAGAATGTGAAATATATACGGCCAAGAGACGGTTGTGGTTGCTGCGTAAACTGGGTGTCGGGGAATTGTTCCACTTACTTTGTCTGCGATGACTGCCGATTTGTCCATCCAGCTGTCCTCATCCATGACAACTGACGTGTGCTGTGACGCTGATGGCAAACTTTCTGCACACAATCGCTGACAATGGCATCGTCTAGGTTTTGGGAACCCAGCTAACCTCTCATGTAAAGTAGCAGTTGGAATGAAAGGCGATCGATTGTTTCTACGGCGTAATCAAGTTATGCAGAAAGTTGGCCTTTGAGTTTCCCGCGTGTCTTGCGATTGCATCCCCTAGAAGAATTTAAGAGAAGTCAGCGGGAAAAGATTACAATAGATACTTCAACTCTGTTGCATCACCGAAAAGCGTGGATTACAGAGTGTATGGACGTTTTATTCTCCTCCGTGTTATAAGCAGAGTCGTAAAAACTGCTTCTGTCTGGCGTGATCGCAGTCAATGATTTTGTGTGTCGTAACCACGTAACTTTAAGACAACATTGTGTTCGGCGTCAATTTCAGCATTACCAGTGTGGTCTTAAATCCTTAGTTAAACCGAAATGCAATGTATAGCACTGATCGAAAAAAATAGTTCTCACCAATTATGTTGTTACTTAGTCAATCAAATGAAATAAACGGCCAAGAATGTAGTACCACCAAAGAAAACTTGTGGAGGAAACGAATGAGCGCGAAAGTATTCGTACAAATCAAACGAAAAACTTGTTGTTTTCTTTGTTCATACCCCCCGAAGTACTGTAGACGTTAAATTGAAAGGTTCCCGTGTTATTGGTTATTTGGTACTGACGAGCCAATACGAAATGCTAGCATCTACCAGCGTTCGTCTTCTAACTGTTTTGTTCAAATTATTGAAGGGATATAACTGTTTGAAAAACTTACTGACAAAAACAGAATGGCTCACTAACAAGTTGAAGTCTTTTAAGTTGAAAAGACCACCATACACGAAAGGAAGATAGCGCCAGAAGGAGGGATCAGACGACGTCCGATAAGTTTTTCTCCACGTAGCGCGGGGCGGCATACCGTTCAGCGTTGATGGGGCGGCAAATACTCGAGGCTAAGTGATCGTATCGTGCAGTCATATTATCAACCAAAAATCCGCCCGGAATGAGACAGCACAGGGGGTACGTGGAAACTCCAGGTCATCGTTGTGACCAGTCAAATTTAAAGACGATGATGGTGTCTCCAGCAAAGTTACACATGAAGCTGATTGAACGGTATAAAAAACATGTACGAAAACTAAGTTGCCAAATAAAACCCTCAACTGTTTACCGATCTATGTGGCTTGGCATTTCCGCAACAGGACGTCGATGTCCACAAATATGGTGGAAAACTGGAAATGGCCTGACGTATCTCAGCTGCCTAGGAAAGGTTACTGGTTGATCGACATATTTTCATCGAATTCTAAACCTGTTACTTTCATGTCAGCAATCGTTGTCGTTTATCTTTTGGTCGAAACGCTGCCGTGGCAGCACATTCCTTGGGAGAGATACCTGTTTGCTTTTCCCACTTGCTCTCACTCAGGTACGCTGACATCCGGTTCAGTAAACCTTCAGGTTTGTCGACGGCCCTACCAACAGTTATCTGCTACCAATCGTGGATCACGATGGAAAAAAATACTAATATAACTGGGTGGTTTCACTTGAAATGGGCTTCACATCGCCGCGCCAATGTGCACAACTTTGTTTATAGCATGGATTTGGCGTCCTTCTCTAGCCTCATTCAGAAAGAATGTTTTGAGTTAGACATATTATGACGGCGAGTTACGTTCATCCGATGCACTACAAACGACTAAAGATATACGTAGCGTTCAATGCTTTCTGTTACAAACGTGAAACGTTATAATATAAAAGACTTGCGGATAGCAACAACGGTAGAAACGGTCAGTGATTGGGGTTACATGAGACAAGGACTGTTACCATTTAAAGGGCAGAAGAACTGTATGATTCATTGAGTTATTTACATGCAGGACCGGATGGCGAGTATTGCTAAGCGTTATCTTGGGCCCGATCACGTGATAACACTTAAAGCTAATCGGTGGGGTCAAAACCTTGACATGTTTCCACTGTGTGCTTTTTGATGGATGAGGTCGGATTTCGTCTCACAAACTCTCCTGCTATTATTTGCTGCGTTATCGTGTGTGTCAGCCACTTAGGCGTATGTTTAGCCATTGTTCGTCGTAGGCACCGAAATGCCTTGCCGATATAGACGTCACTTCAACCGCTAGCAAAAATTGAGTGAAAGAGAACATCCGGCAGGTCGCGAATACGAACAAGCTGGGTGACACCACTAGTTATGAATAGCAACCGCAGTTAAGCCGCAGGGCATGCACAAGTTAGCATTGATTGCTATTGTCAACTTACGCCAGTTGTGGTCTGGTCACTTTTGAGGGGTAGTTTCAGAGAGAACTGATCCCAAGGGATCGTATTCACGGCAGTCTTGATCAGTATTTCAAGGTTGTAAATGTCGATGAACTCAGGATATCTCTTTGGGAACAACAACTTCTTCAGCCTATCCTCCTCTTCTTGAAAGCAGTCGTCGGCGCAAATATTCCACGTTCTATGAAGCTGGGGTCCCGACGGACCCCTCTCATAGGCAGTTGGCGCAATAAAAGTAAATCTTGAATACTATCCGCTCCAAGTGGCCTTATGGTGCATTGAGCGTCGTCATTAGTCACCCTGCCTCATAGTGAATGAATTTTCCAGGAGAGACAAATTTTTGTTGGTTTCTTCCTTAGAAGAAACAAGAAGACTGGGATGAACCGAGGTAAAAATGTTCAGAAATGGCGCAAAAGACATGTCAGTGTTAAAAATTAAAACATCGTCTATATACTGCATACAGATGTTGGCACCATCTACTGAATTAGACAGTTGTAGGTCACTCATTTCTAAAAATATATCCGCAAGTGTTGTGCCCAGTGGACTACCGGTTGATGCATCACTAACTTGTTTATAAGATGATCCTCCAAAACCAAAACGGATATTTTCCGTGCACAAAAGTTCCATGAGGTAATCACCTGGGAAGTACAAAGGCAAATTTTAACGGGAAATAAAATTTAAAAGTCCAACCGTTACTTAGACGGGAACTTTGTACACAGAGTCAGCTTTGATAGAATGCGTCCTTCGTGAACGCACCGATACGTTCCCGAAGGTTTATGCTAGGTTGAAAGAATCTTTCACCCAATCGGAAGTAAACGTGTGACGGGTGATATGGGGCATATATGCAAGTCATTCGACAAGCTCGTGGTACGCTGAGTTATACATGAACACGGGTGGCCTCAGTGAGACACCATAAATGTTTTTGAAGCGCCTATAAACTCCATTGTGTGAGTTTCGATTGACTCCATTATTCCTTATTGCGTAATCAAGAGGCTAAATTGCTTGCTTTCTGTGGGACAACGTTGATCATTGTTCGCCGTCCGGTCCTGTGTGAATAAACTGTTGACTCATGCGGTTCGTCTGCCCTGGAACTAATGATGTGTGAACAAGACTTATAAAGGGATGCTTAAAACAAATCGCAATTGCCATAATTACGTTCAATCAAAGTTGGCACTCCCGAGGAAGGAATTGCAATTTGATCGCTGTTTCGTAAACAAGTAGTCACTAGACATGTGTAGATAATGTAGTGACCTCGCTGGGATAACTAGGAATCTCACCGCGTCGCCTACTGTCACACTAATGCTGATGGTACTAAGGGAGACTGATCAATTTGACTTACAGACAAGGGGCGGGTCCGCTTAAACTTCAGACGGATATCTTCAAGCAGTTTGTAGCCCTTCCTTCCCGGTATTCCAAGTTGTCTTTGAGAGACAGACATATACTGAACAATTAGAAACCGGTTAAAGCCGTTCCGTTGCACAAAAGTAGAAACGGAGAAAATGCCGTTCTTATAGATCCGTTAGTATTATCCGGGTGATTCTGAAATTATTTTGTTCGATTGCGAACAGACAGATTTTGGTCGACTCTATTAAGTACAAAGTGCACTTTCCTGGTCACATTTACTTCAATAGGCGGAAGTAGTGTAAAACAAACCCCTCGCTTTGCCATGATGTAACTGCCGACAGAACTGACAACAATCAAGCTGTTGAAGTTTGCTGCTAAGATTTCAGGAAAGCCTCTAGTAATCGCAACCACCGCTCACTTCTCAACAGGGTATGGATACGTGGAATCTTCTTAATGAGATATTCGTTTTACGTGACAATAGAGGGAATGTACTCTAATTTATCTGAGGCTGCATTCGTAGCAGATAAGCCGGGTGTTCTGGCCGCGATTAACGGTTATACTCACAAACCAACCGTGTGCAACGTGCAGACACCGGGGAGAAACGTTTATCCGAAGCGGGGTTTTCAACAATAATCTTGTAAAAGTAATCAACACAAGCAAGCGTGAGCCAAAGGCCCAATTAGAGGTGCACACGGGTTATAAAATCGGAGACCACAATGACCCCAACAACACAGAAGTACGCTGCATTACAGAGTGAAGTATGAAAAGTCGCGGACTATGACCCGATTTTCGTCAAGGCTTTTACTACTCCACCTGGGAGGATCCTGAAATGATCACTCCTTATGATTGCTATTTATGTGAAATTGCTTAGAATCCCGAAAACGGCGAAAGTCAAGACTGGCCTGGTTACTCCACTGGAGTGGACGACGTTTTGTAAACTACCACTCAACACACAGGCATAAACACAACCCCGAATAGAGCAGCCAAATCTACGAATAACATCTCACAAAGCAATGTGTTCACACTAGTAGCTGCTCCACCCGATTGACTTAAGCTAACAACAACGTTCCAGCACGCAGTATACTCTCACGCAAGAGGCTATTGCAACCTGATTCATCTGGGTTATGAAGTACATCTGGTTATGCAGTATATGTTCACACTAGTAGATGGTTCAACCTCATTCACTCAAGCTATGAATAACGTTTCAGAATGCAGTATACGTTCACACTAGGAGCTATTCTAACATGATACACTTGAACCATGAAGAAAGTATGAGTGTGCATTCAGACTAGCAGATGCTTCAGTCTGGTTCACTTAAGTTATGAATAACGTCTGAGTATGAAGTGTAAGTTCACATTAGTAGCTGCTCCACCCGATTGACATAGACCATCAACGTCCCAGCATGTGGTATGCGTTCATAATAGTACCTGCTCTTCCCGATTGACTTCAGTAATGATCGACGTTTCAGCATGCAGTATGCGTTCACAAAAGGAGCTTTTCCAATCTGATTAACCTAAACTATGAAGTACGTCCGAGTATGCAGTATATGTTCATACTAATAGCGGCTCCCTCCGAACCACTTTAACCATGAACAATTTGGAGAAGAAACACATGCGGAGGTGATGGACAAACCTGTATTTGAAGCGCTTGGGGTGCATGGTAATCATCGTCTCTGATTCCGTTGATTGTCATATGGATTAGAATATTTTTCTGCACCGCGATAGATATTTGGCGTTCAGAGCATCATAGTGTGACTGGCTGAGAGGTATACCTCCAGATGATTGGCAGGCAACTTGATTTCATCTGTTTCCGTACATTGTTCCGCATGAAGGCCACGCGACCTCAATCTAGTTTGTATCAATGCAGTAGAGTAAATAGAAGTTACTTCTGAAGATTTTTGATGATACAGTGAGACATAATACTCTCCTTTTACGTCGTCCCATATACACCAAAGACGGAAACAAACGTAAAGGTGTGGCGTTTGGTACATCATTTTGTACTGCATAAGTCTCATTGTTTTTCGCATTTTTCACCTTCTTCAACTTCGCATGTGCACTCGTTTAAAACATGTGAGTTGATTCAATTAACAAAAACAAATATACTTCTAAGGTCGCGAGCCCTGTGTTCTCTCTCTGCGTTCAGTGTCGAGTGTGTACAGTTTTCCGGGAGGGTTGACGGCTAAAGGAATCCGCATTTATTTCAGAACATTTCCTAACACATGCGTCTTCGGAATTCTCTCCGTTGTGACCTCTAAAGTCACCTGGTAACTATACAATAGATCGCAGCGATTGGATACTTCATGCCCTGTGGTGGAACTCTAAGCGACGCACCTTCACGAACTACTGTGAGTCGGTTGTTTTCATTTTACTTTCTAGCACTTTTCGAATTCGGGTTCGCACCTGAATTGTATATGGCGCTTAAATCCACTACAATAGCGCAATTTCCAACCATTTCTAAGAACAACGTTCCACCGAGCAACATCCACCTGAAATCTTGCAAACGAAGAGAAATAGTACAAATATCGAACAGACAAAGAAGTTGGAAATGTTGTCATACATGTTTCACTATTAAATGTTTTAGTGTTCTTGTTGAAATGCAATACCAACACTGTATGGTTGTATATTTTCATTTCGACCATATCTTCCAAACGCCGCAATATGAAACACTCTCAGATTATAGGATGACGTGTTTCATCTTGAAAATGGCAATGATCGCGTTAATAAGATTTGAAAAAGTGAGCTAACGCCAATAACGGGTTATTTTCGCGAAAATGGTGGAAAGGTTTTTTATCACCAAATCAATAATTTTGGAACTTATTCGATGTAATTCAATTTTTCCATTAACACCGTTTATTTACAATCGATTTGCTGCGAGTGGTTTGCCTGAAATTCTGATTTTAAAATTTCTAAAAGTATTTAAAAATTAACGATTCGCGCCAAAAGGACCGTTTTGCCTTTTGAACGATCTTCAAGGCGAATCCCGTTAAACGGATAATTTCCCCAGAAGCTTCTGTGAAAGTCCATGGACTTCGTTACCCATTCCCTCAGATTATTGCTCAGTGACCGAAAACTAACAAGAAGGCAGATGAAACAATTTATCAACTAGGTGGGTTGTTGACTTTATTCACAGTGAACTGAGTTGTGGTTTGCCCACTCATTTGCCATTAACACTGTTTGAGCGTCTATTATCATTTGTGCCCTTTCCGTGGCAAACTCTTGCATGCGTTAGAACCATTCTTTAGCCAAAGGCAGATACCAACAGTTACCTGACACACGGAGTACGCTATGTTCTGTGCACGACTCGATGTACCAACGTTGCATCTAACGACTCGCTCGCTTTCACGTCATTTCCCTGTGTCGACAGTATGTTGCTTGGCTACTGCCGGCGCCATTTGTGACAG
The DNA here is from genome assembly GCA_014338405.1 of Paragonimus skrjabini miyazakii. Taxonomy (NCBI): domain Eukaryota; kingdom Metazoa; phylum Platyhelminthes; class Trematoda; order Plagiorchiida; family Troglotrematidae; genus Paragonimus; species Paragonimus skrjabini miyazakii. The sequence continues at coordinate 17,230 of JTDE01007695.1, read as the reverse complement.
GTCTTCCCGGTGTACAAGCCGTTATATACCGGTAAGACCGTTTTCCTAATAAATTATTTGACACCCACGAACCCTTTGTTTTCGTCCGTGACATTTCGAGCGGATTCAATGTATAATGTGCATTGATTATATTCCATTTATGTCAGGTAAATAGCTTTGGAGATTAGAGAGGTTACGCTGGCAGTTCCTGCATTCCAAATTGGTGATACAGATCTGTGGTTTATTGTGTTGAAAATTAAGTTCGGCAGCCGACGTATCACTAACCGTTTGACTGTGTTTTCTCAACGTCCTCCCTGCGACATCCTACTGGGTCCGTCAACTGAGTGTCATGAGTCCACTTAACTCACTGCCCGTAAAGAGGTGGAGCCGTCGGGGAAAATGCGTTCCAAGCAACCATTCCACGAGGTACACATGAAAGATGAGAAGCTAACAGTCTACTGTGGAGGCATCCCGCATGTAGCTGGTAAATCCCATCTGCCAAGGTTTCAATCGCCATTTTCCAAGTATGCGCAAGAATTTATATCTGTGTTATACCCACGCCCGTTGGATTAATAAGCAGCAACCACCGGTGCAATTCACGAAACATTCCTAGGCAATGGGTCTTCATCATCAACTCAACAATCGCGTATACACCAAAACTGTAAAAACAGTTTGTCGGCCATGAAGGACGTCGAAACAACATTTTTATATTAGACATTCAACGACCGTCATGAACGCAACCCCCTTGAGTCCAACACCGAAATAAATCAGTTACGACATCGACTGACAGACCACCATGCCAGAATTCAGTGGGCCAGGTCTCCACCCTATGTTTCTACTACGCCTGTCTGATCGCCCACTAGACAAATGACTCACGGCTTTTGTAGGTACCGCGAGACTTACGGTGAAAAGATTGTCGATGTAGTTTACCATCAGGCCATTTTGGAAGCAAGGTTAGCCCAGCAGCTTGGCACATTTCAGTGGTGAACTTCACGAGCCAGACCTGAAGAATGTGTTTGTTACTTATAAAGAGATTTGCCTCAAAAATAAATTCCCTGATGGGAACAGGGACGATGGGCAGTCTCACCTCAACATCTGCAACCGGATCATAATTGAGGTCCAACACAACAGCTTAAACTGATGAACCCAATGAAACTTTCCGTCGTCGAATGTTCAATCCAAAATTTTGCCCATCTTGCATCTTTCGGTGGGTATTCTTGAAGTTGATGTTACGTTCCAAACCGAGAAAACGAGTCCGGCAATTACCCGATTCGAGGGATTCGGCTTAAAGGTCGTTCAAAAGGCAAAACAGTCCATTTGACACGAATCCTGGTTTCTTGAATGTTTTCGGAAATTTTATAATCGGAAGTTCAGGCTTACTATGTACAATACATTAATTGTAAATAAACAGCGTTAATGGGAAAATTGGAATACATCGAATAAGTTCTAAATGTATTAGTTTGGTGATGACACTTCTTCACCCTTTCAGCGAAATCATCTCGTTAGTGGCGTTTGCTCACCTTTAAAAGTCCTATAAATGCGATCATTGCGATTCTCGAGATGAAATACGTCATTCAATAGCCTGAGAGTGCCTCATATTGCGGCGTTTTGAAGATATGGTCGGAATGAAAATATACGACCATACAGTGTTGGCTATGCATTCCAACAAGAACATTAACACATCTGATAGTGAAATATGTATGACAACATTTTCAGCTTCTTTGTCTGTTCGATATCTATACTATTCCTCTTTGCGTGCAAGATTTCAAGTAGATACTGGTCGTGAAACGTTGCTCTTAAAAATGGTTGAAAATGACGCTATCATATGGTCGTCTCTATCTTCGGTGTATATGGAACGGCGTAAAAAGAGAGTATTATGTCTCACTGTATCATCAAAAATCTTCAGAAGTAACTTCTATTTACTCTACTGCATTGATACAAACTAGATTGAGGTCGCGTGGCCTTCATGCGGAACAATGTACGGAAACAGATGAAATCAAGTTGCCTGCCAATCATCTGGAGGTATACCTCTCAGCCAGTCACACTATGATGCTCTGAACGCCAAATATCTATCGCGGTGCAGAAAAATATTCTAATCCATGTGACAATCAACGGAATCAGAGACGATGATTACCATGCACCCCAAGCGCTTCAAATACAGGTTTGTCCATCACCTCCGCATGTGTTTCTTCTCCAAATTGTTCATGGTTAAAGTGGTTCGGAGGGAGCCGCTATTAGTATGAACATATACTGCATACTCAGAAGCTGATCATAACTCAAGTTAATCAGGTTAACTAGCTACTAGTGTGAACGTACACCGCATACGCAGGCGATATTCATAGCTTACTTGAATGAGGTTGAGGCGTCTATCAGTGTGAACGTATACTGCACACTCGGACGTTCTTCATAGCTTAGGTGAATGAGTTTGGAGCATCTGCTAACGTGAACGCATACCGCATACTCAGTCATTGCTTATGGGCCAGGTCAGCGGTATCAAGTTGGGATTTCACACCCTGAATAGATCAGAATCAGCAATAATTTATTATGAATCCAAGTATATTGTACTGTATGCAACTCTTATGGTATATATGAGGCGGGAAACATTTTGACGAGTTGGTTCTCAGGATTTTCTTTCTTTGAATGTAACTATGAATTGGTACGTAGCGAACAGCCAGGCTCCTACATTGGCGATAGACTGAAAGTGTAACCGACTTATTCGGACATATCTTCAATATTTTCTCCTCGTGCAATTCATTAAATTGGGGGAACTTCGAGTTGGGGACCCAAAGGGTGAAGATGGACAAGCGATAAATTGAAAAACCTACTGAAAACTACCGATGATCTGTTGATGATTGTTTTGACTCCCCCGTACTACTGCAGCCACAAGCTATCCAGCGGACATGACAATCAGAATTCTGTTACTAACAACCGTTGGTCAATATTGTCGCTAACGTCAGGATTCAAAGAGACTTGTCTGTAAATTCTTTTATTTACCATCTGGTGCTTGTTTAACTTGTAGACAACCGAGTTCCAGGATTCCTTGAATAAGCATTGTCACCGCGTCTTGGGATTTAAGTCATCTCGGCAGATGAGGCCTTCGGAGTCACCAAAAGGCATAGATATTTTATGACATTTCTTGCCTATCGTTTGGAAGCCAGTAATGAATAATGTCTAGGTATGCAGTATGCGTTCACACTAGTAGCTGCTTCACTTGATTGAATTAAACTATCAACAACGTCTCAAAATACAGGATGAGTTCACGTTAGTAGATGCTCCAAACTCATTCACCTAAGCTATGAAGAACGTCCGAGTGTGCAGTATACGTTCACACTGATAGACGCCTCAACCTCATTCAAGTAAGCTATGAATATCGCCTGCGTATGCGGTGTACGTTCACACTAGTAGCTAGTTAACCTGATTGACTTGAGTT
>JTDE01007690.1:11504-26721 GCA_014338405.1 Paragonimus skrjabini miyazakii | reverse complement strand
GCACATAAGTCGTAATGGGGCTAATAAGCAATGCGACTTTGTGAGATCGGATTGATCGTTAGTCGTTTGAGTTGGTCAGCGCCAGTTATTCATATCTCGTGATTTGCTCTCTTCCGGTATGTTTGTCAGTTGGCCTAGCGAAGCCGTGCAAACTGTTGACCAGTGAGACCATGATCGATATAGATTCGACGTACGCCATTCGGCCTCGGACGTCGTTTGAAGTATGGTACTAATGCTCCACTGTGGGTCCACCGGGTGGATCATTGCTGCCTGACTTGATTTCACGGAGGGTATGTTGTTGGCGATTTACAGATTGCAAATAAGCCCGACTGGGTCATAAGATTCATCCAATACGTATCCCCACCCAGCACTTAGTAAGCATCACTAGCAGTTGGTGGGCAGCAGTGACTGCTAAGCGTCCAATAGAATATGTCCAATCGTCGAACAGGGAACTGTCAACGTGGTTGCTGCTGAGCATCGGTCTGGCTGCTCGAATGTTCCATGATTCTTTTGTGAGACAAGCGACATTGTTCGACCGTTATATGTGTCCATCGCTCTCTATTTGAGATACCTATTTGTGTAACAGTGTTAGATCCTCAAGCTTGGACCCGTTGACGTTTAATGTCTGAAACTAAACCACGTCGTGATCCCGGGTGCGACCGTTTGACCAAGCGATGGCAGGCAATTCATCGCACAAGAAGTTCATAGAGGGACCATGCGCATCTATGCTGACGGAAAGACGAATATAAATGGCTAATTGAAAGCGTGAACAAAACGGAGTGGCAAGTTTAGCCTGTTTCAAGTGGCCGGATGGTAACGCATAATAATTATATGAAAATAGGAAACTAGCAAGGATTGCAGATGGATGCCGTATAGCGCTCAGTCATGATGCCTTACATATTCAGTGCGAAAGAAGAGGTGAGCGAAACATTCAGGAACGATTGAAACGATCGGGGTAACCAACTTCAGTGTATCTGCTTACCCACAACTGCCACCAGACTACCTAAGTGAGAAGATTGCCGAGCACAGATGCGAAGTCGTGTTACATCCTGTTCCCAACATTTTCAGTAACCTGACAGATTGGTATTTACTGATTTTGAGGGCGTTGTAATTCTCATAAATACGACTACGCTTATTTTCATCGCGCGAACCCGAGCTTCACAAGTGATGTGACATGCGTCCACACCCGACCACTGAAACTGAGCTTACCTGCTAAAAACTGGCTCCTTTCATTGAAATCCGATAAGCAGTCACTACGGATGTTGCTTGCTCAGAGCACTTCATATCAACAACGATGTACAATCCCACATTGTGTTTTTCTGTGTGTTGTCTTTACATGAATCCTGTGACCGGTGTGCGATAACATGTTCGTCGGGTTACTGGGCTACTGGATTTCAGACAGTTTACGCCTGGTTGGCCACAGGAGGTGTAGGGCCTATACGAATTTATTTTAGGCGCACAGTTGGGGGTTGCAGAGTTTGATAGCAGTTGCCTCTGCCGTAGACAACAGTTCCAACCCGACAACTCGGGTACGAATGTGGGGCACTTTGTAGGTAATTCTAAACGCTCTGTCGGTTGTGAGTTGATGACCTGTGTCGATCACATGCGATTCGATATCAATTGAGATTAGTTTCGTCACACCATTCCGTAGTCATTTTGGAAGGTGCCCATGGATCCTGTCTGATAGTCGCCGAGTAGTTTTCCAGAAGTGACCGTTTTGGCAACAGAAGGTGAGAGAGTAAATACAGAATGACAAAGAAAACGTAGGCAAACTACCTTTGCTATGTGACACCCACATCTGTCAGCTCTTAAATGAGATAATCATTCGTGCGACATTGTAGGTCTTGGCCAATACATTTGTCAAATTGCAGCTGATCAGTTCACTAGCTGCATCACTTCTAAATGACAGACTGACAAAAGTCGGCTTTTTCGCTACTGTTTCTATCGCTGGCTTAGCATCTTTACATTTCATATTCTTTTCTATAAATGCTTCTGGATATCCATTCTGGCTCAATATCTCTCGAATTCGTTGCACTTCGTTGGCTACGGTGTCTCTCGCGCATATCCTTCTTGCCCCATCGATTAGACTGCCAATCAAACTTCGCGTTCGCCTTAGTAGAACAAAGCCTACAAAGTTGGTGTACTACTCCGTCCACATCCGGTCTACGTACACTCAAGTCCGAATTCGTGTCTACCAGCTCCAGTGGTCTAGTTTTATCCGCCGCCAAAGACGTGCTAGTAAACCAGAAGTTCGTGTTGTTATAGGTCGCACATTCCTAAAGGTGAGGATCAGTGTCTGCCGCCTTCATTTTTCTGTTCACAATCAGATATGCGCAATGATAACGTGGGGAAAGAGAAATAGCGATGTTCAGGGAGTAGCGAACAAACTTACACCATAGATGAAATGTGGTTTGTCACGCGGTCTATTTTCGACCTTTTATTATCAGGTCAATCACTTAATGACTTGGGTGGCGATAGCCATCAGGCAAACAACAAGAATATCCAGTTGTATTTGGCAATTGAAATTTTCACATGAATAGGTCAAGTAATTTTGTGTAGAACGGCGGTTAGGCGTGAACTGCGTATCGAGGGTGGGTCATGTTAATTATTGTGCCTGAAGCCATTAATCCTGACTGTGTAACCGATTGCACAGTTTTGCAATCACGTCTTCAGATTGCGTTACTCATTCTACGGGACGCAAACTCATGATTGTTGTCGGACGCGGCTTGACAATTCGGAGGTTAATTTGGATATCTAGTTGTTTAGCGTGATGTTGAGCCAAGTTGGTTTTGTCTTCTTCTTCCGGACCGAAATGTAACTGACCCGATGGTAAATAACCGAAAACAGACTGTTCCTAATACAACCTCCTATTTCAAATGCTGAAAATGAAATTGTTTTTACTAAAAACACCAGTCGGTTTGCTGTATGACGTTAACGTTATATGAATAACTGGCGCTGACCAACTCAAACGACTAACGATCAATCCGATCTCACAAAGTCGCATTGCTTATTAGCCCCATTACGACTTATGTGCACGCTTTTAACGAAAGAATACTAACAGTATAGATATCATAATTTTACTCGTCAGTATGTGATTGCTACATATTCACAGTTGTTCTTCAACGTTTCGTGTTCTTCCTGAAAATGCAACGAAAAACGAGCATAAGCACGAACGTCGACGACACGCGGTTTGTATACTAGAGCCCCGTTGGCCTGTTTTATGCACCAGTTTCACCGCTGCACCACGATGGGGAGGGGTTGGATTTATGCGGCGGGCCTGTGAAAAAAAAGAAAATACCGGGTTTATGAGAGTCAACTAACGTGTTACACGCCATGCCAAGCATTGAACGGGTAGACCTCTCGAAGTGACGCTGGCAGCGTGTGCAGAACAAACCTTCCGCGGTAATGGGTACATATACGCACTCCCAGTACTCGCATCGAATCCAGTTGTCCATGCTTTGATCTTCGGATTCACCGCAAACGTCCGTAGACAACTCCGTGTTGTCGATTTTCTGATTGTAGGATTGCGGCGTCATTTGAAGTGGTCTGGTGCTGAGTCATGGTTGTGGGTCGTCGAGAACTATCGTGATTTAACGCGGCCTCTTCGGGAATGGTGGACGGGAAAATAAGAAGACTTCGCCGACAAATGAGAGAGGGATTGGTGTTGATGCACCTGGTTGGTTGATTGGCGTTGAAGAAAAATCAGTTCTGTTGTCTGCCACAGTGGTAGCTGCATTTTGGCCGGGGTTTGTAGAAGCGTCCAGATTTAGGATAAATGCCGGCGTTTCTTCATATACAGGGAAGTAAGGCGGCAACGGATTACTCAAGCATGTTTGAAGAAATCGCCTAATGTCCAGTATAAATTTGTTGAACGTCTCTCGGGAGAATTTCCGGAATGCTAGTAATCTGAGTTCGTTGAACGCCGACAGTCCTGATTATCTCTGGTGGATTCTGCGCGCTGTTTTGAATGTGGAAGCCAGCGTATGAATGATTGTGTTGAATTCGCGAATCCACCTTGGGATAATTGAAAAATTGTCTCATTTAACACGAACAATGATGACTGAGTTGCTTACCATGGAATCAATTTTACCTTGTTTTCTACCTGGTGGCTTGGAAAGAAATCCATGAGCAGTACATTAAGATAAACAACTTTTTTCGACTGTCTTATACTTTTGCTTGTTGTTGTCATATGATATAAACTTGAATGTATTCGTTTGACACTTAACACTGCGCAGTTACTTTCCGACTGTTTCCAATGAACTGGGCTTTCTCAGGTTTAATTGGATAACTATAACCTCTCAGATTATAACTGATTTCTTTGTTTGTAAGAGTTTTGTCAGTTGTAAATACCTTTCTGGAGGTTTCTGCATTTTCTTTTAGCAAACTGGCTCCGTTCTCAAATAAGTTTTTGCTTTCATTTTTGTGCACAATCGAAACAGAAACGACCAAGGGTCAAGAAAACAGCAAACGTTACATGGTTAATTTCATTGGAGAAGAGGACAGTCATTAATTTTAGCCGACAATGTAACCAACGACGGTTAATATCGTCTAGAAAAACAAGCAAAGAGAAACGCATAAAACCCTCCGGAGTGCAGAGGTTTAGTGATCAATTTGTTCTTTGGAAAGCAGTCTTGTACATTTCAAGCAAGCGATTGATTACAGTCAGTCAACAACGACAGAGAAATCAGTTAGTATCATTGGAAATGCTATATTTTCTCCTGTCGTTAAATCAGCGTTCACTGTGATATTTCATATGATAACTCATTCTACTGAATTCATCTTCTGAGGACCGGAAACTTTTAATACGTACATTTCATGCCGGTTCGCGTCCATGAACTTGTGAGCCGTGTACGTTTGCTTCGTCAGTTTGTCTATCTTTTCCGCTGTTTTGTTACGTATGGTCTAAAACTTAATTATTGTATGCTCCAGCACACTACTTCTCGGAGGATCGGCCTCACGTTCAGCGACCAGCTTTGTCGGTAATTTATACACCGCCACACCGGGTACATTTCTTGAAGTTTCTCTCTAACTGCTCTATGTTTTCACAGTAATAGATTGTCAAGCGCGATAAACGTTTTGCTTTGGAATTGACAGAAACATCCATGAAGTCCAGTAAATGGACGCATAACTGCACTGGATCCAGATGGTTAAGGCCTCTGAAGATTCCCGGGAAGATTCTGTAGAGTACGCACAACTTACGATGCGCGAATACCGGGGGATACGGTTTATCGTGCGTAACACAATACTTATAATAACCTATTACGGTGGCATACAGTAAACCGATGCCCCTCTCAGCGCCCCTTCAACCACTAGTGATTTCATTTGGAGACTCACAAACCCGCGAATTCCGTAAGTTAGAACTAACCGTCACACATTTGATAAGACGCAGCTGTCCACTACTCTTCCACATCCATTACGTTCACACGTACACGCCCACACTACATTTCATTCAGCCCATTCAACTGCGGCGTGCTGAGTGCACGTACGAGACCTACGCATATCACCGACAAAATGACACTGCGCTTTCACCATTTTTTGGAGGCTACCCGTTCTGCACGCCATTAACAATCTGTTGACGCCCATGCATGCGTACATTCTTATTGAACGGTGTGTGTTATGGTACTTTGACCTAGTATGGTATTATAGACGTCGGCCTCTTGTAGGGTCTGGCACCCTTTCACTGTCTTGTTAATGCAATGTGCGATCGAAACCAACAGATGCGCATCAGTTGAATTGAGCATTGGTATCCATTCATACAAGAATTTCTAAAAATTCGATATGTAAGTTTTTTCAAGTTTAAGTAAAACAGTACAAGTAATGTTTTTAAAAATAAATAAAACATGACACACTTCACTTTGTCTCACAACATAGTGTTCGCACCTATCCAGATGACACGTACCCTGAATATACCTTAAGGTACATCCAGAGAGGCACAGACGTTCACGTGTTTGGCAGCCTATATGTGTGAGCAGATACGTAGAAAAATACAGAAAAACGTCCATAACCACATAACATATATGTATATACCTATGAATATGGCATTATGTATGGTCATATGATATATATATCTGTGAGTCCACGGATCTGATATATATACCTACAAATATACGAGTGTAATTATCATTATAAAAATCGACGCATCTATTTCCTCTCTTTTTATGTGAACATATGATTTCCGATATCGAAAAATTTATATTTATGTGCTGTTGATCGGTAAGCGCATTCTGGTGTTACTTAACCTGACAACGGATTCATTCATCAACCAATCGTAAAATTTGACCGTTCAATTTATTTTTTCCCGGGTGCGATAGGAAGCCGTTTCCAGTTGAAGTTGAATTGGTAACAGAGCGCTTTATCGCGCCCGGACAGGTCGTCATCGTCTGTAGAGATTACTTTGATTTGAAAATCGAAGGAATGTGACAACTCGTGTGGGATAGAAACATTATTAATCTTCTCTGAACCTTCAAATTATTTCCGCTGAGCATGGATGAATCCCTCGTAAATTCGCTCGTCTTTGAAGTTACCACCTTCTGCACCGCGCGCACTCAAAAAACCGGACAAGCTACAAAGCACTGTCTAGGTAATTTTTTGAAAATGTATTGTGCCATCGCATTGACGCCGAAATGCCCCACACAACTACTTAGGTGTTTGGTTAATTGAAAAAAAGTCAGCTTTTTCTATCGACATTTGAGATGTTCTTGGAAACCAATCTTGAAAATGTGTACGAAATGTTCCAGGAAAATCGACGAGGTCCGGCCTATGTGTAGTTTTCACTATTTTGTACTTCATGTTGATAATACTGCGTAACTATTGCATCAGACCTCACTATAAATTTTTGTTTGAATTGGGTAAAAACAACACAACACGTTTTCGAATAAACTCTGCTGCACATGCTTGTTGTTAATTCCTACGACGTTAGTGGTTGCCATCCAGTTTAAAACATCCTATTTGTTGGACTAACTTTCAGCTCTGTTACTTCGCATCCTCAGCTAAGCTTGGAACAGTCCGAATACTTTCCAGCGTCATTGGACGTCTCACGAGCATTGTCAATCTGGTGAATCCAGTCCTTGACTTCACTCGTTATTTTTGTTTCTAGAAATACCGTAATTCACACATCTGTTCTAATACATATGTTGCTGATATTATTACTTTGACGTTTTCACGAATACTCTCACCTACGTAGCATAGACTTGCATCCCTTCCAGTCGACGGACAGTCTCTCAATCACATTAACCAGCAAAAATCAACAGCCTGTAGCCCACTCCTTTACGCGCGTTCTGCTGTATAATTGACGCCGTTTCAGTTTTCTTTTGTGTAAGTCGTGTGCATGGCTTACTATTTCCTTGGCTCGTGCCTGTTTTTTGTTGTTTTCTTCTGTAGGACTGTTTTTGGAACCTCCTCTTTGGAAGAATGCTGTTCATCGGTGTATTTACGTTGCCCCACTGTTACCCTGTAATTGTAACTGACAACTAGCGTACAAATAGCCGGCCTGCATGTTATATCACCCGATACTTCTCATATATGGTACGTCTATTGACGATATAAACTACCTGTCTATTGTTTGAATTAATCTACAACTTGTCCTCAACTTAAGGCTATTGTACCATATAAGGCAGTTCAGGCCGTTTCCAAATCGTCCAATAAAATTAAGGACAATTGAAGCTGATAAAATTGACGCGTAACTCAGACCAATGAAATGGAAGGTGAAAATCGGCAACATAATTGGACAATTTGATAACCAAATCGCTATTGTAGTTTCCTCAGTTATATTTCATAATTCGTTTCTGTACATTTTATGTATATCTTTTTGTTACCTTCATCTATACACTTGTTTGAAACCATCACTTTTTGAATTGAATCGTCAGCACGGATGAACGGAAGTTACGGCGCATCGTCTCTGTCTTCTTTGTTTGTGCGGATTTTCAGTTGGTAATGTAATTGCGCGGCGAAATATTTTAGTTCCGCGTATCGGTCGATTTGTTGACACTCAACGCTCATCATCTCGTGCCTTATATGGAATTATTCGTCGGTCGTGTTCCGGATTTCATCTCTGGCGCTGTCTTTCTATAGTGTAGTGGCTTATTCAATCCAGCAAGCCTTGACGTATATGTCTTATGACTTCTACGACTTCCGTTTAGTTTTTACTTTCACTTTTTGCGCCTATCCGATGCAGTTACAACTCTTCTTTGGCATTACCATAATTTGGTCATTTTTATTATTTGACTGATGAGGTCACTACACTATGAATACACACGCGGTGCGCAATGTCTCGCTTTTCTCGAAGTTCGTTCACTGTCGTTTACCGTTAATTTGACCAATACTTTCCAGGAATATTTTGAGTCATGGATTTCAGGGGTTTTTGCAGATCCACAAAAGTCTCCGACTTGTTAGTGACTTGCCTGTGGGTGACATTGAACGAAAACTTTGGTCAGGGAGAGTCTTGAGCATAGCAGGGTCATCGCAAAAGCGACGATCATAGGCATAAGCACAGAATTGATAAGTAGATGCAAAGAGTAAATGGTACGGTGTAAGGACACAGGTGTCTAAATCAGGCTATCGCAGCCGTGCATAACGCACGCACTTGCCAACATGATATGCAACAGAACATACAGACGGACACTCATCGGACAGAGTATACAAAACAGACACACCACAACCTGCCACCCATAATTGTTTGCGTAGTTCATTCTATCCTGGTTGCAAGTCCTATCGGAATTTGTTTGGAAGAGCAGCCAAAGTGAGACTAATTGTGGTTACCCTGAGACATTTGTCCAATGTCATCATAAATACGTCAAAGGTCTGAGCCGAGACAATCTCTTGTAGCAGTTTATTCCACAAGGGGAACATTCGGGGTCGGATACAAATCCAAAACTGATAGAATCGTTCTACCTGTTCGAGGTCGACTTTCGTCAACTTCAGCTGGTCAACGAAGCGTGCCACCGCATACTAACCACGACTACCAGCGAGGGCGTGATAAGCTGAAGAGTTTACATATGCACCAAGACGGGTCAATTGCCACGTCTCAGCCGCTGTGCCGCACGAAAGCGCATGGACAAACGGGATGCTAGTCGTTTGGTATCCCTAGAAATACTACATTTTCTCCGGCCGTAATATTAGCATTCACTGTGATTTTTCTCCTATTAACTCAGTCTCCTTATTCAGTTGAACCTGGAATCGTTTTCTACTGACCGATACATCTTATGTTAGTTTGCGTGCATGAACTTGTAAGCCGTGTACGTCAACTTCGTCAGTCTGTTTGTTTTTATCCGCTCCTTTTGTTGCGTATGGTTTGAAATTTATCTACCATAAACTCCAGCACACTGCTTCTAGAAGAATTGACCTCACGTTTAACGAACAGCTTTTTGGGCAATTAATAAACAGCAATGCAGGGTAAATTGCCTGCAGTTTATCTCCACCTTACTTTCTTTAAAGTAATAAACGTCTTGTTTTGAATTAACAGATAAGTCCGCAGAGTCTAGTAAACGGACGGATCGCGGTAATGGATCCAAATGTGTAAACCCTCTATGGTTTCTCTAGAAGGTCATTAAGAGTACGCATCCCCTAGAATGCGCGCAAACAACCATTTGACAAACTATTCCATATGAAACGGTTGATCATGCGTTACACAATATTTATATTATGATATCACATTACGCTTAGCCTGCAGCGTTTTCGTGAATTCTCTGTGCTTCTTCCACCACTAGTGATTTCATTTGCAAAAACAAACTCGTGAAATCCGCAAGTCAAAGCTAACCAACACACATTTAGTGAAACGCAACTGTCAGATATTCCACCATATCCAGGACGTTTACACGTACACTCCCATACTACATTTTACCGAACCCATTCAATTGCGGCATGCTGGCAAAACGTGAAAGTCTTACGCATGTCACCCACAAAATGACACTGCACTTTCACCACTGTTTTGGGAGTCAGCCGTTCCGTATATTGTTAACAACCTGCCGACGCCAACGCGTGTGTACATTCTCATTGGACGACATACGTTATGGTGGTTTCAGCTAGTGTGGTAGTATAGAGGTCGGCGGCGATATTTTCTGCGCAGTTTTCCGGGGCCATTTCCGTCAAATAATAGCGAATGTATTCGAACATCCTTTTCTCCATCCTCATCTCAGCTATTTGTGATATGACCCTGACTATTAGATCGGAAATCACTCTGTGAAGTGTAACTTGGTATAACTACTCTATTTTTACCGAATTTTAGAGATCGTGAGAGCTGTTTTTTTGAAGCATGAGTCTGAAACATATCTTCATAAACTGGAATTTTTCTCTCTTATTATGTCCCTATTGTTGCTTCAGTCACAAAATTGATGTGTTGTGCTATTAGTAATTATGCGTACGACATGATTTTATGTGTATCGCCTCACAGTACGCACTTCGATCGTGATCGCCCAAGCGTGTTTCTTTTAGATAAGTTGAGAAATATTTCGTTATTTTTATTGTTGTTATATTTAAACAACCGTGGGAATAATGTTTTCTGGATTCCCACTTGCTTCTGTTTATATGGACGACATACTGATCGCCAGCTACACTGTCAAGGAGCATTTTATCTATTTAAAAGTACTAACGAAGCATATGGGAGAATGTTCGTTTTTCTCTTGCACATTACGCTAGCCAGGTTCATGATTGATGCTAACGGAAGGTGTCATGATCCAGAAAAGGTTGGTCACTCGTGGAACGCCTTCACTCATTGTCGTTAATACACTTCAGTCATATTTTGATATGCTTAATTACTATAACAAACTTGTACCTGACGTGCACGGTCATCACATTTCATTGAGTAGTTTACTTTTGTGCAATTTTAAGTGGAACTTAACGCCTGAAGGTGAGATTGCTTTTGAATCCATTCAGTCAACGTTTTCGTCATGATTACTTTTATCACACCATGACACCGCTGACTATTGTTGTAGCATCAGGGGCGTCCAGATATAGGATAGAAGCGGAAATTCTAAATAATTTCCAGGATGGATCACAGAAGGCTAATACTCATACATCAGGGTCGCTGAACTTCGAAGAATTAATTTTAGACAGAGTGAGAAGGAAAAATTAGTCTCACATTTTGCCGCGCGAAATTTTCACACGATTAGCGTGTCGTAGGACTGTTGCAGTTACATAGAGGTGTAACACATATAGCTTAGGTACCACCAGCATATTATCCGTTGTTTCAAAATGAGTGTGTATATATGTGCACGTATGCTTGATCATCTCAGGACGGTTGTCTACAATTTATTAACGACCATGCACGCAAGTTTTTTTCTGGGCATCTAATTCCTTTTTCTTGTCTTTGTGTACAAGCCTGTCACCGTTTTTGTAGGTTACGGGTATCAGGCAGACAAAGCATAATAAGGGATCCCCACAATGGAAACGCGAGAAGCTGTTGCCTACCAGCGCCATAAACTGGATTACCAGGCTGCTAGCCGCCATGTTCTGTGAACTGAACTGAACTGATTCACAGCCAGTCATTTTCCCGTCATACTGATCATAAACAACTGTTGGCCATTTTTAACACCAGGAAGAGCGTTCTCACGCACATTTTCATCTGCCTACAGATATGAGTCGCTTTTCTTGTCGGCAATGACTTCAAACCTAAACACGCAGACATATTGTCATGTTTGATTGCTGCATCAAATAAAACAGATAACAAGCTGACCATTCCATCTGCCAGCCCAAAAAATGAAGTTAAGCGCATGTTCACAGGTGCTGCTGCACGCCTAAATACTACTGCAGACACTACCGAAAACGCTCCAGAGATCAATGATACTGTCATCAAAATCAGAGTTTTAACACAACATAGACTGCCAGAAGAAGTTTGCGAACCTTGACTACGCGAATCCTTCATAAGACGTGATTCACTATCAGTTCTAGATGACTGCCTGCTGTCCTGCGAAAAAATAATAGTCCTAAACTCACGTAACTCAGGAACTTTGAGACAGTTCCACAAGACACACCACAGAGTGACTGAGATGAAATCCCCGATTTGCAGTTACACTGACTAACCTCTTATGGATCACAATGTTCAAGAATTGGTTGCAGGGTGCAGTCTGCATGCGTTTGCTTTGAAACCACTTTTACAAATCAAGCCACAGCCCTGTCCGTCTGAGAAAATGCCGTGGAGCCGAATTCACGTTGAATTCGTTTAACCAATCAATGAGGTTTACATTCTGAATGCTGCTGATATATATCTAAGTGGCCAGAAACTGCAGTCATAGAAAGACCGACTAGCCACTCCACCATTCGCTATATGAGAAGACCATTCAGCAATCTGGGTCCTCCCAAGGTTCCTGTTCCAGATAACGCTGCCTAGCTTACATCCCGCGAGTTCTCAGACTCCCGTGGAACAAAAGGTAGTATGCACCCAAGAACCCCGATGTATCACCCACAGTCAAAAGGTCAAGTTGATAGGTTTGCGGATGCTATGAAACGACGTCCCTTCAAATACTCTGGAGAGCAACATCTGGGTAACGTTGTGGAGTTATTTTCGGTTCATTACAGAATAACCAACTATTAACATTTTCGGGTAATATTTAAACTAATGAGTGTTTGTTCCAAAAATTTCAGACGACATATGAGATTATGCCTCTTAGATCACGTTTTGACTACGAGCCTTGGGTAGTACCAAAAGTGCAACAACAACAGTCTGGCAGACGACTGAGCGTTGAAGACGTCACATATGAAAATAGTTTCTGCAGTCAACGTCCAACATGGGCTACTGGAATCTTCACAGTTGGACAGGAGCTGGCCCGTTTCTAAACCAAGAACCAGAACCGCACATTGGATTGGACACAGGATGACTAATTTACCTAAGGGAGCAATATTCTTCAATCTTACTTGGTGTGCCCTGGTTGAATATGGTTGATGACTCATTGTGGTTGAACGATGTGTTTAACGCTGGAGTGTACAGAGCAAAAATGCTTCACCTGAATAAGGAAAACGTGTATGCGACAACAAAGAGAAGAGCACGGAGCTGATGCGGTTGGCGAAACACAGAAACTATAGGGAAGACTCTACTGCCTCAGTATCAACCATACGGGACAAAACTACCATTGGTGGTCCTGGTAAAATCTGTGGAGTTTATAACTCATACTTCGCTGTTTCTCTCAACACTGAAGGAAACAATGCCTTCGCCTCTCCCTGTAAACACAACCGCGTTCACAAGACATGTCTTTATTAGTTCTGTGGACATACTGTCACAGTCAGCTAGCATTGAATATTCCAGTCATCCCGGTCTAGATGATATCCATTCTGTGGCGCTCAGACACGAAGGGGAAAACCTCCCTTTGCTTTTGCGTAATATTCATATGATTCATTTAACCTCCGATGCCTCCCATCCTCAGTGATAAAAATCTATAATTGGTTTACGACAAAATGTCAGCAATTATCGCTCCGTCAAGGTTATCTCAGTCTGTTCTAAAGTGATGAAAAGAACCGTAAAATGTCACAGGTGAATTCTTACAATCCCAAAATTTTATAAACCACTCCCAGCATCGGTTTCTCAACAAAATTCCCTGCATGATGTGCCAGGTGGAATTTCTTAACCATGTTACAAAATCTGCTGATTCTGGCGAGGCAATCATTATTATACTGTTGGACAGGCAGAAAGCTTTTCATCATTCACTTCGTAAACGCCTTTTGATCAAAATAGCTTCCCTTGGTATAAGCTTCATACTTAAAAGGCCGCACAAAATCAGTGAAAGCCGGAGATGCTTGCTCTACGCCCAGTCCAGTCATTAGAGGAGTGATTCAAGGGAGCATTCTCGGACCGCGACTTTTTCTTATGTACGTAAAAGATGTGTGTGAACTCATCAAGCAGGGTAAACTATTTCTATTTATTGATGACATCAGAACTGTCTACGGTAGTTCTCCTGGAGATTTCCATTGTTGTTTAGATAACATGCTGAAAGATCTCGTGACATTGCATTCAGTAGCTGATACAAGGGTTCGAGGCATGCGTCTAAGATTACCGGATTCAGTCTCTATTTTGTGCTCTGTGTCAAGCAGGCGTCTGTCGACCTGGAAAGTAATGATTGAAACAAGTTGCAGTACAGAGTCTTGGTGTTAAACTTGACAGATGGAAGCTTTAGCCAGCGAATTCAAAATCGTTGCGCATGGGTGTCATACACCGGAGGGATTTATGAAACCGGACGTTCATGGTATAACAAGTACCATCTCAGTGCACAACTTGGATACACAGTATTCGGAATCGATTTCGCTGAAAAAATATACGTCCTAGTAGCTAAGACTAGAACAAACGACAGGCTATATTAGGTATTCGCTCCTTCGTTCCGCCGCTCAACTACAGCTTAATAAAAAATGCATGAAACTCCAGTTTGCGTGTTGCACGTTCAGGTATAACTACATGGGCAAACGTGATAGGCTAACCCTGCAAAACCTTCTAAGTGCATTCACGAAGAGCTTAACCGGCTACGGTCCGTTTTGAAAGATTCGCCTTGAAGATCGTTCAAAAGACAAAACGGTTTTTTGGCGCAAATCCTGGTTTTTAATATTTTTGGAAGTTTCAAAAATGGAATATTTGGCTTAAAATGTTTAATACATTAATTGTAAATAAACAGCGTTAATGAAAAAATTAGAATACATCGAATAAATTCAAAAGGTATTAGCTTGGTGATGGAAAATATTTTCACCATTTTGGCGAAAACAACCTGTTATTGGCGTCAGCTCAATTTTTCGAATCTTATAACTGCGATCACTGCAATTCGGAAGATGAAATACGTCATTCTATAGCCTGAAAGTGCTTCATATTGTGGCGTTTTGAAGATATGGTCGAAATTGAAATATACGACCATACAGTGTTCGCATTCCATTTCAACAAGAACACTAACACATTTGATAGTTAAACATGCATGACAACATTTCCAGTTTCCTTGTCTATTCGATATTTATACTATTTCTTCTTGTTTTACAAGATTTCAGGTAGATACTGGTCGATGAAACAATGCTCTTAGAAATGGTTGGAAATGACGTTACCATATGGTTGTTTCCACCTTCGGTGTATATGGAACGACGTTTGAAAAGGGTATCATTTCTTACTCTATCTTTGAGAATCTTCACAAGTAAATTCAGTTTCCAACTAGATTTAAGTCGCATGGCGTTCATACTGAACAACATGCAGAAACAGATCAAGTTAAGCTGCATGCCGATCACCGGGAGGTCTACCTCTCAGCCAGACACATCATGATGT
>JTDE01007689.1:6835-23113 GCA_014338405.1 Paragonimus skrjabini miyazakii | reverse complement strand
TCCGAAATGAGTATACTGGGTTTGGAAGAAACACAGATATTGACAAAAACGGGGTGATTACTATAACTTTATTACGGAGTATGTGTTCATTCTTCATGCTTAAATACCTCATGTACTTGAAGCAATACAAAACCGCCAGGACGACAGATGGGGGTTCACGACGTCTGCACTGCGCAAAATCGTGCAGCTTTAACAGACCTAATACAGTGGAACATTACATACGAATGGTTTGACACAGTCAGAGACCATTAAACACGTACTTCTCGTCATTATCCGTTTCGGTGTTTGTATGCATCTACACCTTACTGTTTTGAATAACAAATCCAGATCGAGAAATGATTACTGAATAATGTGGTCCGTTGTAATGAGCAACATTTTAGGAACTCCCACGAATGATGACTGTTGACTCACGCTGTACGATTATTCAACAACACCCAGTCAATTAGTGAAGATGTAGAGTATCAATGAATGGCTTTTGGTAAATTTCCCGTGGTAGTGAATCACTTCGAATGAGGTTCAGCAGAACTAAAACGATAGCTGGTTAACTCTAACAAGACCGAATTGCCATACAATTATGTGGTACCATTATACTGAGAGAGAGAAAACAGAACAAATTTGAACCATATTAATTGGAGTTTATTTGAATCGTGTCGAGCATATGGTACTATTGTTCCAAGCAGTTGCAAGTAGGGCATCCGTACAAATCAGCCTTGTAACCAAATTTGCAAGTGAGTTTACAGCTCACCGTCGGGCAGCATTCGCAGGTGGGACACCCGGTAACTGGCGATAACTTCCATAAATCGCCAGGACAAGGTTTGGCACATTTCTTCTTTGCACATCCATTAGTGGATGGGTTGTCAATATCAATATTCATTTGAATAGGAATGGATTCAAGAATGGTTGTCTTCCCTTCTGCGCCTGACATAGCAGCGGAAGATTTGGGTCTGTTTTGATCGCTATCTGAGAAGTCATTGAGTCGACCAAATAATAATTGCGGTGATCGCGATCGTGGTGGCCATGGTTGATGTAATTCTCGTGAATGTGGGATGTGTAATCCTGGTGGACTCAAACTGTGTCCGTCGAAATCAGGTGATCCATGCCGTCGACGTTGAGCAAACCGTTGTGTGTGTAAGTTTTCACGTGGACGTTCGCCATTTTCAAACTCGGGTTGAGCAGACGGATTCCACTTCGACGCACTCGGGTTAAAGTTTGATGTCGGTCCATCTTTAAAAGAAGAAAGAAAACGCATGAAAAATAAGGAATCCTGGAATGTTTTTTTCAAAAATAATGGAATGTATTTATAACGCTCTCAAGTAAGTCCGTTCACTGTCGTGTGCGTATCACTGTAAGGGATCGTGCAGCGACTATCTAAAATAATATTTCTTATAGTCGCATTCCACTGTACATTTTTGATGAGTTCGGTTGTAACCTGCTTTGTTTTAGTCAAATTATTAATCCGTGGTATTCGTTCCGGGGCTAAAAGTAACATGTTCCATGCCTCGCTAGCTTGACGTGCCTTGTCTGTACAGTTTACTTTCCAGGGACAGTATCAATACACAGAAGTTAACGCGACGAAACTTGGTTTTCCTTGTCAATCGGCCTTTGATAGTGAGAACTGACTGGGTATTACTCTGTTGGATTGTTTCAACAACTTTCAGGTCGAATATCATACACATTTACTTGTATCCTTCTCATTCAGACGGACTTTCCAGTCAGTCTGTTTCGGAAAGAAGCATCAGTCCCGAGCACCGCACCTGTTACAACTCGTTGGTGGTGTTATCCTTGTCAGAATCGAGATTAGTACTGGGACACGTCTATGCGAAGCAACCATGTTGACCACTGGACCATTGATCCCACATTAAGCACGGCCAAATTATCATAACTGAAAGCTCAATTGCCCCTCACTCTTGAGGTAAACTGAAAATTATAGCCAAAGGCGTCAGCTGTGTTAGTGACGCTAAACTTGAGAGTACTTAAATACTCGACTGCTCATCAATAATCCAAAACAAATATAGTTTGTAATTTCCTTGGTGAAGCAGCACAGTGCCAATCAACTTGCGTTTAACGAAACTCAGGCCATCGGTCGAAGTTACAGTCTGTTAGTCTGTATTCTGTGATTAACTCATCACAAATATGGCCGTTTTAAGATGGTGGTTGGCAAATAATTAAAACTGGTCATACTTCAAGTGTCAACAGTTTACTAGTAGGACAGAACAAGCCATGTTGCTGGTACTGAGTAGGCGACAAAATATGGGTCAGAACTCTAACTACAGGTTTCTAACGTGTCGATGATTACTGGGTACTAGATTTTTAATCAACACTTCACTATAGAAACGTATATACCCGTGGGAAACAAGAACATGATAGCTTTCAACGCTTATCGACAAAGACTCCACATGTATCTTGTTCAGTCGACGGCAAAACAAATGATCAAGTTCAAGCGATATCGAGTGGCCAGCCTGGCTTTGTTTCGAAAGATCTACGGCCCTCACTCTGGAACCGTTGCACTCGTTTTTCAGTTTCTATCGACCAGGTGAACTTTTTTGAATATCAATAATTGCTAGTTGGAATTTTGGTGTACATAGATCGAACAACGACCACACTTGATTGCAGCTTTAACACATCTGCAGACTTTTCAGTCAGCCTCTTTTGAGAAAAGCATAATACTCTTAGCAGTACTTCTAAGCGAAAGTGTTTGACTATGATGATCAAGTCCTGTCTAGTGTGAGGTGAAGAGCGCGTTGGTCAACACGGTTACTTCAAGAAAGCGTGGCTGAAGTTTATTTGCGGACCGTAGCAAACATATGTACTACGTGGTGTAACAGAAGCGAAACTGAAGTACAGTGTTTCGTTTCGACAGGGACTGACTGAAACGTCTGCAGAAACTGTGGTCGATTGTGACAGTCGTTCACTTTATGTCGTTCAGTACTCGATTAACATATTGTTAAACTAACCCATCTTGTCTCTCACCACTCCGCTTCGTTGAATATCATGTCCGCGGAATCGTACACGGTGAAAAAAATATACGCAAAGCACACAATATGAATAAAATTTGAAAACGGCTGCGTAGAGATATTCCTGTCTTATTACGCACCCCAACTAGTTTGAGTTTGATTTTGACCGTTTGCATCGCAGGTATTGCCGGACTGAATTCTTGTTTTTCTTCTGTCTACTCAAACGAACACAGTTATTCGTACTCCTGATAGGTTGTTTTTCTGTTGCGCTTTGTGTGTTCTATGTTAGTTAGATTATATGACGTTTTTATGATCTGCCCGTAATCATTCGTTTTTTATCTTCCTGATTTATGGAATGTTAGCACGATCTTGTGTAAGTGTTTTCGTTGTAAGATGATTTCAGCTTCCATCAGCTGCTTCAAGCATTACTACCTTGAAACATCCTAGATGGATAACGTCGATAGCAAGTGTTCTTTTATGGAGTCAGGCAATCGTCGGTGTCATTCTTTACGGTTGACCAGATAATGACTCATGCATGGGCGTATTCATTTTCACTGTTGATCTGTGAGACTTTCCAAGCGGCCGTTGAATAGCTCTTCTTAAACCTATACTAGCGTACTCGTCTATCAAGTTAGTTGTGGCGTAATCCTGTCTCACTAGCCCACCGTCTACGTTCCAGTCGATCATCAAAATTGGTACCTCGACAGTTAGCAAACCGAACTCGACGGGATTACGCTGAGTTAAGTAAAGTGGTGGCTTATTAAATGAGCGACATCCAGCGAACGTTACGCAATCGTTCGATAATAACAAGTAAGCAATGATAACGACGAAAAACTACTTCATTCATTGTAGTTGAATGTGTACATGTGAGTGGAGGGAGCTACGAGTGAAAGCCACTGTCTTTTCACGTTACGTTCAAATAAGCTAAGTGAGGCTAACTTTTCCGGTTCATTTTTACAGTACAACGCTGTACCAAACTGTGGCTGAGTCAATCATAGAAGAACAACCCTAGAATGCAGGCAAATAAAACAGGGATCCAAAGTCTGCGTGGGCTAATAACAAATCCTGCACTCAATGATGTATACAAATCTCATAAGTGACAATTGCACAACGACGTAGATGATAAGTAAACGCAAACAACAAATGAACATGATTACAAGACAACTTGTTGGAGCACACGGTAGAGGAGTAACCAACATCAATAGTCCCGGCCTAAAAGCGCGTGTAGAGGCAAATACTGCGGATAACAAACCCAGTAGTTTAGTCACCAATAAATGTTGACAATTAGTTAAAAACTAATCTGATCACTGAATATTAGACTACGAAATGCTTCAAGTGACATTAGATCACTTGCAACAACATTGCGCCGTCCATTTCATCTCGTCGTCATCCGATAGGAAATGTCGCTAAATTCGCGTGTTTCCTGAAGTATAGCGATGCGTTCAGCTGTTTTAAAAACATTAAACTTCCTAAACCTTTATAGAAACAATTATCTCTAGTTGGTCTTATTCACGGTAAATTCCTCAATCACGCCAGATTAACTCGTTTTGACGGCAAATCTTCATCTCTTCATTTCCCATAGACTTTGGGACCCTTCAGGACACCATTCATTCACCGTTTCTTCTCCTCAACCGCTATCACCTCCATATATATTGAAAATGTAGCATTAAACTGGAAGCAATAGGCAATCTTGATCAACTCGTTATTATACGATAGACTGTGTACTTTCGTTAATTGACCCAAAACGTGGTCAGCGTTATTTAATATTCTTGAAAAAAGTTATGGTGTGTTTTCATATTTAATATAAATCTAGCGTTACCAGGTATGCAGCAGTGATATGCAATTTCCTGTTTATGAACTGACCATGTCATAGTCTCTGATTGCTAAATATTCGTGAACTACATTGAATAATAACATGACATCATCTCGTTGTGTAGTTGATGGTTGCAAAAAACAGTGGTTTAACAGTTTATAACTTACTACTGAGAGCTATTTGTGTCCTTCACAATCTTAAAAAACAATTCTTAAATACCTGTAAACTCAACCGTTGACAATATTCACTTCCATTCATTTCGCCTAGTTTGTGAACCAAAAATATTGTATTGATTTTGTGATCGCTGAAAAGATAGTCAAAACGCAGTAACGTCCCTAACAAGAGTTTAGCACTTTTTGTTCATATGGCATTTTTGTGCTTGAGGAAAGCTGGTGTAGAAAAACACATTCGATCCCAACCATCTCCTACGTGTTCTTACTCATAAAGTCTGGTCAACATGTTTCTGATCTAGATCTTTGTTTGACTGTATATTTCCACATAAGAAAGCATAGGAATATTCTGTAAATCGGTTTTTAATCTATTTCCTAACAAATCCAAGTAGTACAAAACGTGAATTCGCCATGAGTCGAAGTTGCCTGTTTCCCTTACCATTCACCCTGCCTTTTTGTTTTGCCCGTTGAACTTTGTGAAAGAAGTGAGACGGTTGCTGTTGAAATTTCATTTCTCAGGGCACAGATGACGTACCTTGATTTGACCATTTGTGAATGAGGGAAATTCGGTGGACCGAACTAGGAGGTTGGACAAGCAATGCATTCAGATCGTAGATTCCATCTACTGATAAATGCCAACAAGGTTAATTCAATAAGATAATGTCTGTGTACTGAGTGAATTCAACTGGATAGTTTATAAGGCAATCCTTGTTTGTGACTGACTGCTTTCAAGGGTTGAATACGTATGATAACCATCCATATGCATTATTCAAACCCCTAGACTAAGTGTTTCCACTGTAAATATAATCAATAAAGGCCTGATCATATAGTAGTGATCAAAAACTGCCCAGTGATCTCGATTTGACTAACCGGTGTTCTTGAGACTGCTACTATATTTTCTCACAAGATGGTCGTATAATCCAGAAACTACTCAAACGAAACTGACTGTTCAAACGTAGCAAAACAAAAAATGTGTGTTATGATGTTAATGGAATATTTGTTATTGCATGATCAAGTGAACAGAGAGTGTATTATTTATCCGTAGTCAACTACGTACTGTAGACATGATACCATTACAACGGAAAGATTTGTGCTGAGCTGGCCGGAGCGTTTCAAAGCTACAAGTATACGCTAGTCGACTCATTGTCTTCTCTGAGCAAATCCACATCAAAAGTTGTTTTCTCGTCCAGGTGTGTACGGTACTTATTATATGTCGTTTACTCGCGCGAAGCTGTGAAGGATATGTGAGCTAGTGTGAAAATCGATAGACAAGAGAGTTACCTGCATTTTGTCAATGTCAACCAGACGATAGTTAGTAGGTATTTAGTACACGCGCATAAGCGTGTGTTCAGTCGAAGACGAGAAAAATGTGGTTTCCAGGTTAGGTGTACGACGACTAAGTGATGCTGAATATGCCTCTTCATTGGTTCTTCCATGCTTTAATTTAAACATTATGTAAGTTTGCTCAAGCTTTCGTGTTCGATCAGTGGTTTCGAAAGGGTGCGCTAGACTTGAGTTAAAATTTGTTTTATGTTCATATGTATAGTGGTATTGAAGATCAGGTTCCTATGACAGACCGGGCGAGTGAGTTGTTCATTTATGTAGTGTGTTTAAACTAGGTTTGAACAAAACGCTGAATGCGAATTTGCTGATATAATCGTTTTCTCATTGGACTTAGCTAAATTGATCACGGTGTGACCTGACTTAGGGGTTTTAAAGAAATATTACTTACGAAATGGAGCTCATGTAATGCTTGTCTTGGTTTCGATGACGAGAATTAAGCAATGACGAAATTATTCACATACTTGTGGTCACATGATTGGGAGTAACAGATCAAGAGCAAAGCCAGTGGGATGGACTCACAATCGCGAAGGCCGGAGTTTGATTATCAGTCTTCACGCGGATGTGTGTTACGGATGAGTACTAACAACAGCAAAACTGTATTCTAGTGTATTCCCTCTAAATGGGTCATTCATAAGTCCTGTAAATGATAATCAATTTACACATAACAAACCATAAATAGAGCATTGTGTATCCCAAATATCGCGTCACGTAAATTCTGTTAGAAAACGAATAGCAGTAGCTCATCAAACTGTGCATGTTTGATAAAGTGGTATGTGTTAACGGCCGATTCTGGATTCGGCTACAGCAATCTCGACGAAATTACAGCTAAACACCCAACACCTCTGACTTGAGGTGGGTGGTCTTCTTCATTAACCACTACTCAAGTTAGTATGCAACCTGCGCTATAAGCGAGTCATATTAACCTTAAAACACACCGCACATTAAAGCAGATAACTTACTGTCCATTTCAGACAACCAAGTGAAACTAGAACCGACATATTGATCCGGTTAGTTATAACATACAAATATATTCATATACGAACAACTCCATCACCCATTGCCAGATTTGTTCTTCAGATTCAGCAAAATAGTATTGTATTAACGTCTATATCCGGTGTTTACTTTGTGGATAGTTGTAGCAAAAACATTAGAGGCATACTGGAACACTTTCACTGAAAGTGTACTGCCAGATATAGACTTCACAGGTAATCCATTCTGGATTGGAAATCTTAACCACTCAACCAAACAACAAAAACTCACGAAAGGAATTTTTTTATAATAAACAGTATACCACGCATATATATTCTCGGATTTAAGTGAGAATGAATGTATGACCTTAACTCTACTAAAATAGGATCAAAGCATGACATCTGGTCAAACGCAAGTTGCTCACACACAGCTGAAAATATCGAAAGTCGTCAACTGTTAGAATATACGGTGGTGTAAGCATTATCGAAAATTCCGGTGGGGTTTACAAAGCGAGGCGTGTTGTAGTAGGTTCAGTGGATTGTAATCGGGTATAACTAAAATATCACGCATGAAACAACACAAAAGAACTGTGTGGACAAAAGAAACTCCTGCAGACGTTCCACCTCTCGTGGCTAGATTGTAATCGGCAGTACAACAATCCAAAATAAATAAAACACGCCTCTGTGCATCCAAGTCATCTTCCATTTCCCTATTCACTTTATTGTAATCCCCAACCGGCTTCCAACTTCACCGTTTGACCTTCACCTATCTCCCTACACCTGTTAAACGGCCCACTTGCTCACCATGATTTAACCTGTTGGTGCCAATTACCACCTCGCTTGCTGTCAAATATCGGTCTCAATAACACGTCGAATGCATATGCTACTCATTTAGTGACTGGCCATTTTATAACCACAGAGCCTCAGAAGAGAAATTGATGAAAAGGAACCTTCGTTAGAAACCACTGTTCTTATGACACCAAGATGTTTGATTACATTCATGCATAAATGTCTATCATTGAACGAAACATCGCAGTTCACTGACAGTAGGAAAAAGTCTTGTTAGAATTCCAGTACAATTGTTAAACGTTCTTATAGAAAACGCTAGATGAAGAATTAGCTACACACAATCACATAGCTCCAAGGAGGATGGAATACTTGCATGGTGAGTTGGATAAGGAAAAGGAATCGTAATAAGCTGTACCCAATTTTGGTTTCTGTTTGCTTCATGTATTTGCATGTCTACCAAGCGAGTTATTACATGCTAACGGGTCATTCTTGCCCACACAAACTTTATGAAGTTGGTTCCATTGGTAGGAGGTTAAGATAACAGGAATTCCTTGGAATATTGTTTAACGCATGTGATGCAGTAAATTTGAGTTCGGTGCTGGATCCGTGTTGAGCTGTCATCACAGGTAGAACTTGCTCATTTCTTATTTAGTTATAACTCTGTGGAAACAACTGTATAGCTATTCGCCTGCTTACTTTGGATCTTGAATATACACTTCAACAACCTCATTTTCCTGTTCCTCAACTCATAGACAAGATGAACGTACGCTTTTGATCTTATGAGCTTCTCACGAGCATATCATCAATACTGGTATTAATATTGTTGATTTTGTCAATCTGAATGAAAACACGTGTATTAACTTTAATCATTTCTTATTTTTAGTACTACCGGACAGCTTCACGGGTTTCTATTAAAAGCCTCCTGAGTCCTATAAGTGTCCACCTAAAATGTACTAGTATCTACTAGTAAATGTCGTAGTTTTTAGTTGAAGATTTTCATTCAGGGCCTTGTTATTCACTTTCTGCTAGTGGTAAGTGAATTTTTTATGAAGGGAGACCAGCCTTTATCCCATAAACATAAGAACTTTCAGTACAAGACGACATTTATGAAGTTGTAGACTCTAAGTCATTTATGAATCAGTTTATTGCCGTCTATCTCAGACTCAATAGAGTCTGTAGGTCAGTGCCGATGTTTAATCGGATGCGTGCGCCATATAGTTCTGGCAGTATTCATGTATAGTGTATCATTATCAAGTCGATGGTGGTTGCTTGATTTTTGCCTGTTCTGTTGTCATACGAACTCATAAAAACCAGTTATCGAATGCTTCAGAATAGTTTACCAACTTTCCGCGTGATTACTAAGGGACGATTTATTGTTTTGTGAATGAATGGGCTGCTTTTTTGAACGCAGACAACGGCGGAAATACACTTTGGAAATATCTGTGCTGTCTACCATTAAAAACTGACAGTTACTACGCTGCTGTTCCTATACAAGTTCAGTTTGATTACTCAGAGTCGTGCTTCACTGAACAATAAGCATTTGTCACAACCTGATGAAAAACAACACGGTTTTGCGTAAAGTTACGAATACTTACTGTGTCTGTTCATAAACTTCTTACGACCATTCCAAGCAACTGGCACTTCTTCTCGTCTCTTTGGGTGCATCGCGGGAATAGAATTGAAACTGGCAGCGTCTACCTTAGTAGACCCTTGGGGTGGTGCCACCTGGATATTTAACGAGCCAGAATCGTCAACCATGAGACGGAAATTCGTCCACGTTTTGGGAGGATTCAACCCTTTGCCTTCCTGGCCCTCCTGTTTTGTAAGGGCGCTATGAATTAGCTCATTCTGCGAATCCTTCACGCCGGTGACTGACTGAACAGCCGACTTTGATTCAGAACCATCCAGTTTACTTCCGAATCTTCCGGCAACGAACGCTACTTCTTGCTCCCCGTGTTCCGATTTTTCGACCGACGGCTTATTAGCGGGCATCACGGGTTCTCCATTCGGCAGATGCTCCATATATACTGTGTGTTGTTCTTTCTCCATGTCCTCCATCAGGCCACCGGTTAATGGTTGGGGGTGTGGTGGCTTTTTATGCATGTCATTAAACTGCTTACGGTCTACTGATTTCCCATTCCATAACTCACCACCAAACTTGGTGTGATCGCTAGTTCCGTGCGGTTTGTTTTCGGACCAAGGTGCAAATTGATGATGTTCTTTATTTGGCATGTCTTTTTGCTCTTCCTACGGGTAAAATTGAACACGATAGGAGGCTGATAGCGTAAAATCTCTGTAACGTGGTAATTTAAAGTTGACGGAATATCTAAGAGGCAGTTAATTTCAGTGAAATCGATGGTCACAACCTCATTGCGGGGTGTAAACTTAGGGTACTGGTTCACTGGTCTACATGATTACACCGTAAGCACTACGGTTCAATTTCTGTGCATGGCAGAGATATACGTTATTAATGATTTATAACATGAGCGAACCTTAAGACAGGCTGGTTGGGGACTCTTTACTAATAGGGAAACTGTGATGACATATAAGTGACGCTTAACTTACATCACCATAACCCCACGACTGTACAACAGTGATATCCGTACACTGAGTGGGGTTGAAATGAAATGAGAGATGTCAGCTTGACTAAGGGGGCTTCATCATGCGCTAGTAAGTTACAGTTAACTGACCAGTTACTGCCTTCTGTCGGGATTATCAGTCGACTTGAGCATCATCTGCACATTCACTTTAGCGTTCAGTCATAATCAATTGGTCATGCTTAGTGAGAAGTCAGTGGCGCAGTGATCACCACGATTACCTCATGATAATGTGAACTAAAGATCAGCCTCTTGTTTTAGGAGGAGCATTGCTGACTAGCACTAATGTGAACGAAGCTCAAACCTGGCGCATTTTTGTGAAAGGTACCGGCTGAAATATTTGTCCGAAGACGAAAAATGCGGTCAAATGGGAATCACGGCAACTTTATACCCCAATTATCCAGAAAGTTTAGAATGTCTTTTTTAAAATCCACATATTTTTGTTGAAAGGGTGTACACCTTGTCAACTTTAAAGGCTGAAGTTGGAATAGGAATGTAAATAAACTGAATCCCTCAGTGACAGAGAGGGGCTCATTTAAACTTGTGGCATAAAGTCTGCTCACCAATTTTATGGGTAAATCTTTATATGACTTATTCCCTCTGGAAAATTTGAAAAAACACGGATTAAAGACAAAACTGGTTACAGCATCTCCCGTTAACAAGTGTTGGATGACAGGCAGTTTCGTTGTGAGTAGTATACTATTCACAAGTATTGTATTACCCATGGGCGACATTCTAGAATGAAAAAGCAAGCTCCGAACGCCAGGAAGACGACGGGCAAGAAGAAGCTATCGAAATAGTGTGTACGCGCTATGGCAGAAGTTTCACCAAAACGAATGACAATGATGTATGTGAATGCATGTCTGACGTGCAAATGATTGTACGCGTTTGTAGTTAGACTTTTGACATGGCCTATAAGGGAGTTTACGCAACAAAGGAATTCTCCGGTCAAGCGTCTTCTCGTCCGTATTGCTGTTTGCATCCACTGAAGCCACGAACATTACTATCAACTCCCGCGTCGCCTTCGCAAACGCTTCAAGGTCCATCGGCCGGACGACACGGCCCGCGGGAGTTGGCGGTAATGTCCGTGGCCTCAGTGGATGCAAACAGCAATACGGACGAGAAGACGCTTGACCGGAGAATTCCTTTGTTGCGTAAACTCCCTTATAGGCCATGTCAAAAGTCTAACCACAAACGCGTACAATCATTTGCACGTCAGACATGCATTCACATACATCATTGTCATTCGCTTTGGTGAAACTTTTGCCGTAGCGCCTACACACCATTCCGATAGTCTCTTCTTGTCCGTCGTCTTTCTGGCGTTCGGAGCTTGTCCTTTTGTTCCTGAATGTCGGCTGTAGGTAATATACTACTTGCGAGTAATATACTACTCACAACGAAACTGCCTGTCATCCAACACAAGGAACACCCTTTAGGGTGATACTATACGGTCTCTACCATGAATGTGGTTCTCAGTAAGATGCGTTTATCAATTCAGCTCCTGTTAAGTAAGTAGGGCGGCAAACTCTCGGGTTTCATCAAGGTTGTTTATGAATTTTTCACCGTAAGGTGCTTCCTTTCTATCAGTCCGACTTAAAAGTCAGGACGCTATTAATCATGTCATTCTATCAATCGATTCCAGAAAGACTTCACACAGACGGATTTACCTGATCAGTCAAGCGGTCGTAAATATAACCACTAAGGGTCTTCAATTTTAACAGTTTTTCTTCCACTAGCACTGAATCCGCCTCTAGTCGGAACTTTGGAAGCGCTCCACTGTTTGGGTCATTCACTGTGTGACATTCATTTACTCCCATTTTTTAGCTGTACGTCGTACAGGCACCACCGTTGTAAGCAACAATAATCTGTGCATTTGCTCAGCTGACAAAAATCGGGCTTCAGAAAGCACTACAACTCCAAATGATGCTACCCTGGTTCGGTTTACATGTATATGCATTAGATCTGTCAAATCCCGAACACCATATGATCGCCTGGGCAATGCAACGCGAACCGTTATTTGGGTGATTACATGTGATCCCCGACTACAACTCTCTCTCATCTAGTATGTCCATGCCATACGGCCTCATTCGAGCGATGCAGATTATTTCTGAGTAGCGGCAGACCTCTCTGTTAGAATTGTTACTACTCATTTCAGTCACGATTGATGGCTGCTGATTTACTGTGCCGACCGTACAAAGTTCTGAAGCTGGTCGCGCGCGAGTAGCACCTGAGGAAGTTCACTACGAGGCGTACTGAGGCTATATCCTCCTGGATCTTGTAGGCACAAGCGAAAACCGAAGTACAATCAAGACAACCAGTGGATTGAAGCTGCTGCGCAGACTACCAATCAATATACACCTATAGAGCATATATAAAAGTGATGTTCAATCTGGAAAACATTGATAAACAAACAACCTTTTTTTTAGACGGCCACTGTAGACGGTGTCCCTTGTTAGAAGTAGTTTTATATCTTCTAATGACAGCTGCTTGGAACGAATAAGGTCCACCGTTGTGAACTGGTGGGTCTCATCGGAGAGGATTATCGCACATCCGTTCACTTTGCATACTGTCAAAAACGTGTACGTATGTAACCTGCACGTTTAACAAAGACAGATCATGCTCATAACGACAGAACGAACGGACAGTTATAGAATGTGGCTGATACTCAGAAGTAAGTCTGTGGTAAGCATAAGATTATGAACAGTTTTTGAAACGTACGTTGCCGCGTGTTCAAATTTAATAAATAACGTCTTGTGAAGCGCAATCGAATACCAAGGCTCGAAAGATAATTCAATACTAACTTTGTCTTACAATAAAAAACAAGGTATTCCTTGAGCTTTGTGCATTAGTTACCTGGGGATAATTTTTCCATATGCGTCACACTACAATAATTCCTTTTGCTCGTTAATGATGTTTCTACGGCGCTGCAAAGAACCTCATAAATAAGTGACTGGAAGAATGCATGTAGCTCCAATTTATGGAAAGATAGAAAAATAGCTGTGGTTTTTAGGAGAGTACTATGCAGAGTATACTTTCAATACAGTTATCTATCAGATAGTTCACTTAAAATTTTTCGTTTTAAAGGATGATATAAATTGACGGATTTTTTGGGCATCTACGAGTGAGTCTTTTAAAGAGTATGGTGTGTGTATCATTGTGAAGTTCTTTATGCTGCTTATCCTTCCTGGCTGTATAATAAATTTGTTACTAATTGTAGAAAGGTACACAAACTAGAAATCTACTAGAAGAAACGAAAGATACACACTAGTTTCAAGCTAAACACGTTAACGGATGATTTAGTGCGCAAAATAAGCTCACACTGCAAACGTAGTTATGAAAAGTAAACGGGTATCATTAGGTATTGTCAAGGGATCCTGAAAAACAGACTATACTGACCTAACTAAAACGCACAACCTGTGCCAGTAAATATGGAGACAAAAATAGATACAAACTCTAGCCCTAAATATGGTATACTAATAGTACCAGTAATAAATAACACATGGCTTGGTAAGCCATTTTGTTGATTCAGAGTGTTGCATAACACGTGGTTTTATTTGTGAGTAGTAAAGCACGATGTGTACGCGCGGACACTAAAAGACCAATCTCAACGTCAAGATAACCAAAATCGAGATATAAGAACGTATACATGGACTATGCCCGGTACGTCACATAAGAGAGCGTGAATACACTATTTCCAACGATATGAATACACGATAGCCGTACAAAATAGTGTTTGCGCTCATCGTTCTACATTTTCACATATTTTGTAAGGATGCTTTGCAACAAACAAACCAAGCATCTTTCGAATTCAAAACAAAAGAGTCAATTAACAAAAACTGTTTTAAATTTAAATTGAAAATCGCTTACATTTGATTGCATTCAGATTACAAGAGGACTTAAGTGAACTAGTTTTGATTTATCACACTCAAACACTACCTAAGCTTTCACGTTCTGGTGGAATATTGGTTAAGCCCAGTATAAGTAAAAAGAAACAGACTCGAGTTTCCTTCTTGTTCAATGTAGTTAGATAGAGCGAATGTGACAATTCAGTCGTGTTTAATGTGAAGTCGCTGGAGCAGTGGTTAACACGGTCGCCTCATAAAAGCATGGCCGGCGTTCTAGACCCAATTGTGGCAACAGTACGCACTACTGACAAGCTATTACAAGTGCGAAACTCGGGCATAGTGGTTCTTTCCGGAAAGAGTTAACTGGAATGTCTATGGGAATGCGTTAGTTATGGTTGGTTGTGAGTGCTGTCTAAGTTATCCGGAAAAGATTTAGTTAATGAACCACAAAAATACGGTTTAGATGTAAGTGGTATACTTGATGACATAGACCCACCTCTTCTCTTGCGGCCAACAAAGTTCCTTTCTGGTGCACGCTCTTTACCACCTGTGTAGGTTCCTTGGGAGTTAATTTCTCAGGAACATTACCTAGGTCGTCATGCTTCAGTTTTATTTCTGTCTTTTTTGCACCTTCCGCATGATGGCTTTTCTCAATTGAACGTACAATGGCGTCACCGATTCGCTTAATAACTTCCCTGTGAGCCTGTTTTTGGATTAGCTCGTTTGGATTTTGATGCAACTCTCGATTTCTTTCCTGTTCCTCTGGATCAGCCACTCGCTTACCGGACCAGCCTGATTCTGGTTTTCTGTCCACAGTTGGAGAGATATTCGGTCTTTTGAATGGCGGGAAAACTTGCTTTTTCTGTGAGGGGCTGTGGAAATCATGGACGCGTACAGGTTTACGGTCGTAAAATGATGTTATGTGTTCAGAGTGTGGATCTGCCTCACGTGGAATGTGGGGCTCTCGTCGGTTGTAGGTAGATTGTGGTCTTCTATCATCGAATGGCCGTTGAACTAAAGGTCTTAACCGGACATAATCAGGTAATCGATGTCGTCTAAAATCAGTCGTTCCAGGAGGTGATTTATTCCATCTTGATCTAGGGAAGGACCGCGGTTCCTCGTTATCTCGTTGTCCGTGATGAGAAATTTCATCGGGTTTATCAAAGTCTAAAGTATTCCATTGTCTACCCTCTATTAGACAAAACAATGAAAATAGCAAAATGGTGACCAAGAACCACTTGGTCGGCATGGTGCTAACCAAATTAGTCTAATAAATGACAATATGCGCAGTGGGGCTTTCTTCTACCCAGCAAAATATCTAATCAATGGTGCACTTTGTAATCATTCGATCCAGACGTCACCATATCATGGTCGTGTTCACAATGGGTTGACAGTATTCGTCCACGCCTATCGACTCACTGCGTAAATCGTTCATCTGCTGGGTGAATATAATATTCGATTTTAATTAGAATTCGGTACATTTATCGATCCAACGCCGTATGCTGCTAACCAAACAAACGTCGATTTTTATCATATGACACAATCACCATGAGGCTTTATTGTAACGAATGTTGCTGAAATATTATAATTCGTTATAGTGCTAGCTTCGATACAGCAAACACTGTGCGACTGCAATACCATGCTAATCTACTTGAGCCCGACAATCAAACGGCTACTTCTCTTGTGATATGAACCGTTGCGGGATGCTTTCAAAATATATAAGTTATGAAATGAGGTACTATACGCATGCGGTTGATGTATGCAGAATTGTGGGAGTTGAAGATTAGGATACAGACGG
>JTDE01007687.1:0-20955 GCA_014338405.1 Paragonimus skrjabini miyazakii | reverse complement strand
GACCGTCTTGACCTTCATGAGTCTCTTCGATAATACCATTTTAACAATGACCCCTTGGGGCGCCGAGTTCTAGTAGTAGCATGAGATCTCCCTTCTTTAGATTGGGCTTGGGAGTTGCCACCGTTGAATTGTCTGTAGCCTAGGTAAATAACACTTCAGCCATTTGTTCCAAAATACGTCTGCTAGGTATTGCGCCACTCGCCATCGCCTATTGAATTAGTTCTAGTTAACCACAGCAGCTAAGGGTATTGAAGGATTTCTTTGAAGCAGCAATAGTTTGTTCGTTGTTAGAACGTACTGGTCGTCAGGATCATCTGTTTCTTTGATCAGAGGTCGGTCGTTGAGAATCCTTTCAGTCTCGAGGAATGTCGTATGTAAAACCTCGTCAGTTACCTTTTGCTCTCGTAACGTCACTGACAGGATACGTTTCATTGGTCGGGTGATTCTCTCCCGTACTCCACCTCGGTGATTCGCTTTTGATGAGCTGAACCTCCAGTCACAACCGTGAGCTATAACGGTGTTGGATATCGTTTCCTCATTCTACGTCCGCATCAGTTTCTTGACCTCCTCGGACGCTCCCGTAAAATTCCTTCCGTTATCACTGTGAAACCTTCGTGGGCAGTCTCATCTGGCACAAGAACAAATCAATATCCAACGAGCGCGCCACCTCAATGTGTATTACTCTCGTGCTGAAACACGTGAAAAGACAACCATTGCGCTTTTCTGTTCCGCGTCCTGGTTTAACGCAAATGGGTCCGAAATAGTCAACCCCGGTGGTGGTAAATGGGCATACATTCATCTCAGTTCGATCCGCAGGCAAAGGAGACATGGCCTGTTGGCGCGGTTGGGATAACCATCGACGGCATTGATAACAGTCATGTAATCACTTCCGATCGTTCTGTTGGCTATTGTTATCAAGTATCGTTGTCGCATAGCCGACAGAATGTAACCCAGTCCCATATGATCATTGACGTCGTGATAGTGACGAAGTAACAATCGAGTCACAGAGTGTTTCGCAGGTTAAATGATCGTGTGCTTCGCATCGCAGGGCAAAGGGGATTGCTTCAGTCGTCCACCTACACGTAAAACACCATTGAGTAAAAATGGATTAAACCCTTCAAGTGGGCTGCGACCATTACGGAAGACTTTCTTGACTGATGCCGGATGTGCTTTTGTTGTCTCTTTGTTGCACCAGTGGGTCTGAAGTTTCTAGAACTTCGGATGTTGTTGCACCAGCCTAAATATTTCATTCGTTGCTTCATTGAATTCTGAAGCGGCCAGTCTTCTTGCACAGACTATCTGTCCTCTTTTGGACATAAATTGCTTATATCGCAGAAGCCATGTGACCGTTCGTATTAGAGATTCGTCTGCGTACTCCCCAAAGCAGTCGAAAACCATTCGCAACTTCTGTGGCTTAGCAGGATGGAACACGGGATGGTGAGGTAGATACCATCGACAACTAGCTGGCCCATCTTCGAGGACTAACTCGGCATGGCCCCGGCTGATGTACTCACCCATTAAGTGAGAATAGTGCTGTGCCAGGTCGCCACATTTCTTAAAGCGTTGTCGTAGCACGTGCAGGCGTTTCAGAGCGATAGACCTGTTGTCAAGTGACAGGAAGGATTCAGGGCGCCAAGGGAGGGCTACCTCGTAATGACCATCAGTTAAACGTATTGAAGTCTCCATCAACCCAATAGCTTGACGATCATCTACAGACATTTCCTTTTTCTTTATGGATATCGCGTCGATGAAGTCTTGTTGGTACAATCTTTCCACGTTATCTTGTAACGCATCGATGCCTATGAAGTTCACCGTCGTCTGAGCGTCGACTGATCTCCAAACTGGGCCCACCAACATCCATCCTAGGACTGTCCTAATCGCATATAGTTCGTGCTTCCTACCCTTTTGCTGATCAATGACCCAATACGTTTCTGGGACGCCACATCCGATTAATACACCGACGTTGTTGCTGGAGTATGGGCCAAACGATATATCTCGTAGGTGTGGCCATGACACTAATTGTTGAGTAGTCGGACGAAATGTACGTAATTTAGGTAACGTCTTAACTGACCACGCTTGCTCAATATGAATGGCTGTCTTAGAATCGATGGAAGCAACATCGAACTGGACGGCGACCGATTCGAACATGGTCTCTTTATTAAGCGTGCATAATTTGAGTTGTCTCTAGCTTCCTTGCATTCCAAGCTTGGTGACTATTGACTCATCGATAAGGGTGCCATCTGACCTGTTGTCTAGAAATGCACGTCTGAGCGATATTCTCTCCATAACGTACAGTAACAGGAACGATGGCCAAAGCAACCTGGGGTCTATCTGTAGGCGGCTGAGGTTTATCATGCAGGTGAAATCCAACGGCATGGTGGTTAATGACGATGGTTGCTTCTTCAACGACAGTAACAGGTGAATCGGAGTGTAGTAAGAGGTGATGTTTCCGTCCACATCCTTGAGCGCTACAACTCCCATTTGATCTGCATTCCCTAGCCATGTGGCTAGCTTTCAAACACTGGATACATAGTTTCCTAGTTCACACAATCTCAAAACGTTGCTCTATCGACTTGCTAAGAAATAATGGGCACTGATCAAGGAAATGACTGTCCTCGCAAACAGAACAACGAAGGCGAGAACCGTACATGCTACGTGTTACCAAACCGTCACTCTGC
Source organism: Paragonimus skrjabini miyazakii (assembly GCA_014338405.1). Taxonomy (NCBI): domain Eukaryota; kingdom Metazoa; phylum Platyhelminthes; class Trematoda; order Plagiorchiida; family Troglotrematidae; genus Paragonimus; species Paragonimus skrjabini miyazakii. Next base: position 18,277 of record JTDE01007687.1, on the reverse strand, counting down.
ACAAGATGGATGTTCCTCCTGATGTCAACTGGGCTAGGTCGTGCCTTCATTTGTCTGGGACCGTCATCTAGTTCAGGTTTAAGACTTATTGCAAGCTCACTGTATCTCGAAGAAGCGGCGTCGGCACGTTCTTCCACGAATCTTACTGGATCGGTGAACTGCGGTTCACGATTAGAACGAGTTATGATTGCGGCCTTGTCCACCCATCTAAAGTAGAATTCGGGGGGTAACCTCCGGACAATTGTTTCAATAGTTCTGCTTGCATTAAGGTCGGAATCGTAACTAAGTTACCGGAGCATTACTTCGCACACTGTCATCTGCTGAGCTAACTGAACTAATGCTACGGAGTCGTTGTCAGTTAGACGCGGACCGTCCAGAAGTTCATCAATGTGTGCTTTTGCCACCATGTGGTTCTGTCCAAACCGTTTACGAAGAATTCCCTTGGCAACTAGGTAGCCCCGATCCTCTTCGAGATTGGTACAATGTTGAATCGAGGCCTTCGCAGGTCCATCACAATACTGTATCAGGTAGTCCAGCTTGGCTTGGTTATCATTCGTCATGCTCTCGACACCTGATTCAAATGCTTTAGTGAAGGACCAGTATGACTTAGGATTGCCAGAAAGCCGTTGTATTTCTCTCCTAGGTAAGTCTGTCTGATGTTCAGTGGCGCGGATGGAGGCTGGTGTCTCAAGGGGTAATTTATTTAGATCACCCAGAGGTTTGCGTTCGTATTCATGCCTGTCGAGTGTCGTTCGCTGTTGTATCATTCTTTTGAGTTCTATTCGTTTTTCCACTCCTTGTATTCGAAGTCTCGCTAGCTCTACTTCCAACTCTCTGTCTCTGTGCAGCTGTCCAACAGGGGAATTGGCAGATGCAGTGTCGGCTGTTGAATACTGGGAGAGTTCCGGCGGGTAGAGGTCTTCTGTTTTTAGGACATGATTTCGAACAAATTTATAGAATCTGCTCTGCGTTCCGCTTCAGAGGACAGCTAGGTACCACTAGAACTTAACACCCCGAGGTCAATTCAAACTGATAACGACTGCAAACAGCTCGGTAATGTTTCTATAATAGAAAATACATGGATATCAGCAAATACTTAAGAGTGGACATACGGAATCAATATGAAGTGTCACATACGTTCGAAATGGTACGTCCCAAGAGAGTTCTCCACCGTCAGTGATCGAACATAAGCAGAAAATGTTCAACTTCAAGTTGGCGGCCAAAGCGACCTTCACATGGGCACAATTATGTCATAAAGCATACTACTCACAAGGAGGGGGAGTAGGCAGTGAGTAAAGAGTAAGTCCAAGCGAATGTTACATTAATAGTGATTCCAAATTAGACGAAACGTTCGAATAATAAATGGAGGCATTGTTCATGTTCACAATGTTCGTGACTAGCAATCAACTCATCATCAAAATGAACATAAACAAAATCAAAACCACGGGTAACTTGGTCTATAAAACGTTGAAAAGTTTTGGCAACTTTACGTAAACCAACTGGCATTCTGAGAAACTCAAAAAGGCCAAACGGGGTTGTGATGGCCGTTTTTGGAATATCCTCAGGGGCTACGGGAATATGATGATTAGCGCGCACTAACTCAGTTTTGGAAAAGACGGTTTTGGTATTGAGAGTAAGAGAAAGGTCATGGATATGGGGAATTGGATAACGATCGGACGTTTTAGGAACCATGTGCTGACCAACATGGGCTGACCAACAACTTTCTGACAGCCGGATAATACCTAGCTGCGACATGTGATCAAATTTAGCTTCAACAGCCTTCAGCTTTGCGGGCGGAAGTCGACGCGGTCGAGCGGTAGTAGGACGGCCTGTAGTAATAATGTGGTGAACTTCTTCGTGTTTAACTTCTAAGGGGTGGTATGAAAAAGTTGTAAGCTTTGGAAAACTTTTGAGCAACGCAGAAAATTGTGGTGCAGTCACGGGCATGAGGGAGCGCAAACCCATGGAATTAATCTTGGCCTTTGTGCCGTGCACCGTTAGCAACGTAGTGCGATCCAGAAGATTCTTTTGTTGCACATCAACGCTAAGTCCGAAATCTAACAGGAAATCAGCACCGATAATGACACTTTGAACGTTTGCAATGACAAAAATCCAACGAACTTGGCGTCGCAACCCTAGATCCAGCGTAAGTGAGCGCGTGCCGTATGTTGCTATTCGACGTCCATTAGCAGATTGCAGTGCGGGCGAATTAAGTGAGAAAATTTTTCTGTTCGTCGTGGAATCACACTCACTTCGGCTCCGGTATCGATGAGAAACCTGATACCAGTAGATTTATCTGCTATGAAAAATAAGCGACATGTTGGAATTGAGCTAGAGACAGTCGTCGCCGTTACTGACTGGCCAGTGCGTTTTTCGAAGGGGTAGAGTTGAAAGAGCATGGCTGGTTACACGTCCTTGCAGGCTGACCAAAGTTCTGATGGTACCAACAAAATGATGTATTCCTGTTCGGTGTATGTGAACGCTGGCGGTTGAATGGACGCACATTAGATGATGACCAACGCCGATGAGAAATATGGTTCATCATCTGCTGCATCTGCATTGTGAGTGCAGTTATTTGTGCGGTGAGTGCGTCATTTGGTTGCTGAGGTGGGATGGGAAAGGTGACAGGAGCCAGCCGAGAAGATGGGTTAGCTTCCAACATCTTATCCGCAGCGTCAGCCAATTCCATAATGGGGACGGCAGATTAAACGATGCCAATATTTCGTGGGTAGACGGAGGCAGGCTTTTTATCCACAGTTGTCGAAAAATAGAATCGTCCATTTTTCGGGGTCCAAGCAGCTGTTTCATGTTTCGGAGTAGTTGCGACGGTTTACGACCACCCAGTTCAATATTGGAAAACAACCGATCTAACTTATTCTGCTCTGACAGCCCGATTCTATTTATCAAGGCTTCTTTCAAGGTGTCGTATGGGCATTCAGAAGATATTCCATCGATAAGTTCACAAACTTCCTCAGCAATCTTGATTGGGATAGATTAAACTACGTATGAATGCATCATTGGTTGTGACTTAACTCCATGAGTCCTGAATATAGCTTCGACCCGACCGAACCACAATCGGGGGTTAGAGATACAAAAACTGGAAAGTCGAGTAGTAATGGATGCTTCTATGAAATTATTGTCAACTTCAACACTACACTGAGACATGTCAAAATAGTAAAATATCAAAAAAAGGCAGGTAAGGGAAATTGTCACGTCTGGTTCACCAATTTGTAGTGGAACAGATGTGTGAACTAAAATAATTCTCGATACAAAAATAACGAGTGAAGTCAAGCACTGGACTCACCAAAGATTGAGAATGTTCGTAAGGCGTCCAATGACACTGTAAAGTACTCGGATTGTTCCAAGCGTAGCTGAGGATGCGAAGTAACACAGCCGAAAGTTAAACCAACAAATAGGATGTTTTAAGCTGGATGACAACCAACAAGCAAGTGTAGCAGAGTTTATTCGAAAACGTGTTGTGTTGTTGTTTTCACTCAAGTCAAACAAAAATGTACAATGTGGTTTGATGCAGCAGTTACGCAATGTTAGCAAAATGAAGTACAAAATAATGAAAACTCTACACATCCACATTCTGTCAGTATTTCGAAAGTATTCCTTTCTTTTCAGCGAGCCCGAAGCTTTCGCCGCTTGTTGCATCAAACTTCACCCCACAGTACAGAGCATTGCACCGCTTACTAGCAAAATTACATGAATGCAGCAGTCACACGGCTTTGACATCTTTCAACAATATCATTGTTATCACTAGCAAATCAGTTGAACGTACAAAGGCTGACTTACCTATGCCTGACTTCTAGATCGTCATATCTTCGGGCAACAGGCAACCAAGGTGGGTGAAGGAACTACAAACGAATTTGGCATGCGGATATTACGGTGAACGGGTGCAGACTGACAGCTATCGTCGTGAAACCGATGAGCTCATTTTCCACTCCGACTGCATCCGAACCGCCGACATAAGGGAATGTCCATTTTGTGGAAAAAACCGCTTCAACCACCGTCACCTGGTAGGTGCATATTTTAGATTGACATTTGTATTTCCGTCTATTTCAGCTGACGTTCTCACACGCCCAATGAACAGATCTTGCACACTGCCCTTCATGGATATCGATTTGCACATGTCCACGGACAACGTGCTCCGTAAACTGAAGCCCAACAAACCGCGACTAGACATCATCTAGAGTGATTCTTCTGTTGATATCATTCTTCAAGGTGAGTCCCTTCACAAACATACACATATTTACCTTGCAGATATCAGACTTGGTGAACGCGATAATGAGGACTTCCTTTGATGAACCACCTCAATCTTTGGATTGAAATCACACGAACGAACAGCCCCATGATACGCTGATGCAAGCCGGAAGAAGCATGTACCGATTGTAACCCAGGCCCTAAATACCACCATTAGTATCAACATTCGCAAGTTCTAAGAGACTTCATTTACAGCTCGGCCTAACTCGTAAGGTAGGACAAATGGACAGAGTAGTTATACGTGTCTAAGCGTGGAGTACAGTTTAGCATGACACCTAAAGTACGACAAATGAGTGGAGCAGTCACAGGTTTTTACGGTCTTCATGTGGTCTCCGAAATATATAAGATAAGGATTCAACTGATGCTCACGGCGACTCGAAACTTACGTTTGCTGCGAATGTTCCATATTGTCGATAGCAATCAATGGAAATCAGTGCCAAATGTACCTAGGAAATCACTACCGACGTACTTAATTTTGCAAATAACAGTAAATGCAACATTAGTTCTCACAATATATCACGTTTGGAGCTTTATAGATAGCTCAACCTATATGACCGAACAGTGATTTGATCGTCGGAAGAAAAATCAAGTTTTCTTGCATAACTAGACTAGCATTTTAAGAACAAGACGTTTTTCTACCTTCAGGATATTGAATTCTATTATATTTGGACATTCAGTTGCTCGTTCAACGCAGTTTCTAAATTTTGTTAACTCGCTAATTCATTGTCAACTCATTGCAAAGGCACGCACTGTTGGCTTATAAAACTGGAGTATTAAAACAAAAAGCTTGACCGCGACCGATTTGCACCATTTTCCCAACTGCAACTCGTCCGAATATTATAATAACCCGGATAACTTAAAACCACCATTATTCCAGGGAATTCAAAGGTACTTTCTATCTACGGATTCGGTGCAGCTTTGTTGACCGACCTGTAGCGTTTGTATAGCCTTTAGTGTCTCCCAATTCCCACTATTTTTCACACCGTTTACCTTCTTCAAGTTCACAGGTACAGTTGACGTTCAAACCATATGAATCAGTAATACAATATTTCTCCAAGTTCGCGAGCCGCGTGTCCTTCTTCTACTTCGTGTGGCCTGTGTGCTGAGTTGGGGAAAGTTAAAGACTGACAGAATCAATCACTTTTTTCGGCGTACCTCCGAATTTGCCTTTCACTTCGATTACTCCCGCCGTGAAGCTAACACTCCTCTAGAGCTAAACGACGGATAATATGCACCGAATACTTTCACGAAATATTGTGAAATAATTCTTTTTATTTTTACCACATTTTTGCTTCGTGTCGATACCTAAACTTAATATATCGTTTATGTCCACTGCATGACTCGGTGAGTCCGAAGTTTTACATTTTGTGCATTGTGCCTATTGCAGGGACACACTTGCTTTGCTGCATATTCCAACCATCGGACTAATATTTTGACTGTTGACATTATTGACATCGCTTGATTGCATGTATGTACACTCTCGTTTGTTCGACCGTCCGAAGTCATGATAATAATAGTATTTTGTCGCTTGCTATTGGCTGGTCGTGCTTCGTTCACATCACATTCTCTCAGTCTACTTACAATACACGTGTAGAGTTTTCATTATTTTGTACTTCATTTTGCTAACATTGCGTAACTGCTGCATCAAACCACATTGTACATTTTTGTTTGACTTGAGTGAAAACAACAACACAACACGTTTTCGAATAAACTCTGCTACACTTGCTTGTTGGTTGTCATCCAGCTTAAAACATCCTATTTGTTGGTTTAACTTTCGGCTGTGTTACTTCGCATCCTCAGCTACGCTTGGAACAATCCGAGTACTTTACAGTGTCATTGGACGCCTTACGAACATTCTCAATCTTTGGTGAGTCCAGTGCTTGACTTCACTCGTTATTTTTGTATCGAGAATTATTTTAGTTCACACATTTGTTCCACTACATACGTTTTTGTCCATTATTTGGTTTTCCGGTTTAACTGTTGTGGTGAATCGAAGGTTGCACGACTGATTGTTGAGTGACAGTCGACTGTCCTACGAGTGACTGTTGTGTGTGGCGATTGAACGCTCGGTAGTTATTAAATAGTCCGTCAAAGGAAAATATTTCGTAGCCCTTATTTCGATTCGAACGCTTGTCAGCTTACATTCTTAAGGCCCTCAATAGCAAGCCTACCTTATTTTCAAGCTATTTATCAACGAAACCACGCTTTCGCTCGGCAGTAAAATTTGAAACGAACGGTTTTGAGCAGTAAACAGCTGATGAAAGAGCACGAAATGTACACCATTTTTATAGACTCAGGTAATTTCGGGTTATCTCTATTTCTCCCTATTTATAGTCACTTCGTTGTTTACTTTTTGCATCCACCGAAAAACATTTCGACATCCGCCTGACATTCAGAATCCAGTTGAAAGTGGATTATCTCAGTTAATGTTGCAAATACAACAATACGCCATTTCAGTAAATTCAACGAGAATATTGCACAGATCAATCAAATCCAACGTTTATTATTCAATGCGAACTGAGTGTCCATCAAAATGCGGTCCGCTCATAGGCGGACTAATATTAGACAGCAGTGGAAACTTGTGGATTTTCTGCTACTGTCACATTAAATATTTTAAGAGCGAATAGTGAAAATAATTGCAAAATCACTCAATCGTTCACTCTGACTATACAGTCATGTACAAAACGAAAACTCACAGTCCGTAACTTTCCACACAAGAGGCCTGCAAATCCAACATCGCAAATGACCAGTTATTTAGAGGCAACGCTCAAGAAATAATGGTCATACACTATGACTAAACAAAATTAAGCCGACGACAATAGAGTTGTGAACATGTAATCCAAGTACTCCTTAGTTTTCTTGTTCGTAAAGTTACGAACACTGAAGCCCAAATTGCTACATCAAAGAAATTCTTGAGTTACTAACGTTAGACACTCAGTCGACACACAATACATCGTCGAAAGAGTAAGTGTGTTACTAAGCATACGCACCGTTCCTAAGGTAGAAACGTTACAGTCCTCTACAGTTTGATGAGCCCGCCTGATAGTCCACTATCTTTCAGTGCTCCTGTTTCGGTTCACCATAATTTGGTGAGGCGGTTTAATAGATTTGGCGAACATCCTTTCAGAGGGATTTGGACTGTGGGTCGTTCAAAAGAAAAAACGGTCCTTTTGGTGTAAATCCTCACTTGTTAAATACTTTTTGAAATATTGAAATCGGAATTTCAGGCAAAGCACCAATAGTACATCATTCGTAAATCAACAGCGTTAACGGAAAAATTGGAATACATGAAATAAGTCTTAAGGGTACTTGTTTGGTGTTAGAAAGATTTCCCACCATTTTCGCAATAATAACACGATATTGGCGTTAACTCACTTTTTCCACTCTTATAACTGCAATCATTGCAATTCTCAAGATGAAATACGTCATCCTATAGCCTAAAAACGCATCAATTTGCGGCGTTTCACAGATATGGTCGAAATGGAAACATACGACCATGGCATTTCAACAAGAACACTAACACATTTGATAGGGAAGCATGTGTGACAACATTCCCAGCTTCCTTGTCTATACGATATCTATACGATAGCTTTTTGTTTGCAAGATTTCAGGTATATACTGGTCGATGAGACATTGTTCTTAAAAATGGTTGGAAATGACATTGTGATATAGTTGTTTCCGTCTTCGGTGTGTATGGAACGGCGAAAGAAAAGGGTATCATGTGGCACGCTATCATCGAGAATCTTCAGAAGTAAATTCTATTCACTCTACTGTATTGTTTCCAACTAGGTTGAGGTCGCGTGGCGTTTATACGGAACAATATACGGCAACAGATGAAATCAAGCTGCCTGCCGATCACCGGGAGGTATACCTCTGAACCAGATACACTATGATGTTTAGAACGCCAAGTATCTATCGCGGTGCAGAAAAATATTCCAATCAACATGACAATCAACGGAATCAAAGATGGTGATTACCATGTACCTCAAACGCTTCAAATACAGGTTTTTCATCAATTCCTGCATGTGTTCGTTCTCCAAATTGTTCATTGTAGAAGTGGTCCGGAAGGAGCAGCTACTAGTGTGAATACATACGGCATATCCAGACGTTATTTATAGCTTAAGTTAATCGGGTAGAGCAGGTACTAAATTGAACGCATACTGCATGCTAAGACGTTGTTGATAGCCTAAGTCAACCGAGTGAAGCAGCTGAAAGTGTGAACGCATTCGGCATACTGAGACGTTATTCATATCTTAAGTAAATCAAATCGCATTTTCAAGAATTGACAAAATGAGCTAACGCCAATAACGGGTTGTTTTCATGAAAATGGAGGAAAATTTGTTTATCAACACACCAGCACTTTTGGCACATATTTGATATATTTCAATTTTTTCGTCAACGCTGTTCAGTTACATTTGATATACTGTAGATACTTTGCATAAAACTCCGATTTTAAAATTTAAAAAATATTTAAATATCGTGGATTCGCGACAAAAGAACCGTTTTTTCTTTTGAACCACCTTCAAGCCGAATGCTTTGAAACTGATAATTGTCATAAATTTCTTAAAGCAACTTCTTGCAGTTCACCACAGTGAATTAGTGAACCCGAAATTTATTAGACCCGGTGAACCGTTTTTATTTCTCGAAACCTATTTGACAACAGATTAAATATTTGTTCTTATATTTATCTACGCAGGTTTTCGTTGATTTTTATACTGAATATACATCTCTTTCATTTTCATTTTATTTCGCAGTGGGCAGAACAGTAACCGACGACAGAAGCAGTCACAATTACTGTTTCACATTTCTTAAACATGAAACCCGCCTTGTGGTTTCTATACTTGGAGGCGGAGTTTTGTAACCAGCGCATCACTGCAGATCAAGCAAAATTTAGTCAACTTTTGGCTCGGCTTCCTAAATAGGTCACAATACAAGTGCGTGACCCCCTCTTGAACTTACTCACTGAACATAAGAACGATGCACTTAAGGAAGCTATTATCAAACAGATCACACCGTCTGATAAATCGCGGCCACAGCAACTCTTTAGAGATCTGCAGCTGGGTGGTAAACGACCGTCTGATTTGTTGCTTCAAATGCGACAGTTGTTAGTTCACTCATCCATGGATGAGACTCCTTTAAGAGCTGTTAATACAGCACCTTCCGGTTAACACAGGCCATCCTTTTAGCTGTTTGGTCCCCGTTCTTGTTGGACTCAGCACAACTCGCAGATAAAATACAGGACCGCTTTTGTACCGGTTCCAGTGTCTCCCTCACAACGGTGAAAAGCCGCACAGCAGAGGGTCCAAAGATTCTTGACTTTACAGCTTCACAAAGGTCATCCTGTCCATTGCCGCCAGCTGATTGGCATAATGTTTGGGCAGAGATTGCAGCCCTTCGACGAGATATCGCTCGTCTAAGAACACGTTCCTCCCTTCGACGCTGGAGTAAATTTTCACGTAAACGTCCTCAGATGTCGGATAATTTGTGTTGATATCACAAGTTCGGCAATCAGGCGAAGCGTTGCTTTGCCCCTGTAAATACTCTAACCAGGGAAACGCTCAAGCCGGCCCGTAGTGGCGACAAACGTGACCAGCACTCGCCCTAGCAGTCGCATATTTTATGTTACGGATTTAAGTTCGGGACCACGTCCCTGGTTTATACTGGGGCGGGGGTCAGCGTTGTTTCTCCACGATCCGGTTAGATGACCCCCACTTCCTTAACCATGTTTCCTGCTGCTAACGGCACGCTAACTCCTACCTATGGTCAACGCTCACACACGCATGACCTCGGTCTCCGACGGACATTTCGTTGGTTTTTTGCAGTTGTAGCCTTACAGTTTGTAATTTTAAGGATCGCTTTTCTTCAGCATTTTCAGCCTCATAGTCGAGACCTGAAGACGAAAGTTCATCGAATCCCAGACAAGGCCTTTCTTTAAAGGCACCCAGGCATACGCAGTGGCCATCAGTCCTCTTATCCTTCAGCTTGAAACTCCACAACCGAACGCATTTTTGGATTTCCTGCAGCTTGCTCGGTCCACGAACGGGCCACTTCCAGTCACTTCCGCCTGTACGCACCATATTATGACCAAAGGTCGACCGGTGTCGTGTGGGCCGAGACGTTTGGCCCCGTTCAAACTTAAAATATCTAGGGGGAGTTAGAACACATGCTGGAACTAGGAATAACCCGTCCTCTACAAGTCTATGGACCTCCTCACTTCATAAGATCCCAAAGAAATCAGGTGACTGGCGCCCTTGCGGCAACTATCATGGCCTCACCAAAATCACAATCCCCGATAGGTATCCGATCCCTCACATCCAGGATCTGGCAGTTTGTCTTTCTGGCAAAGCCGTATTCACTGAGATCGATTGGTTCGCGCCCATCACCGGATCCCAGTAGTTGGGGCGAATATCCCTAAAACGGCCGTTATCACTTCTTCTGGCCCAGTCGAATTCCTTTGAATGCCATTTGGCCTTAGTAACGCTGTACAAACCTTCCAGCCTTTCATTCATGAATTATGCCGAGGCCTGGATTTCGCCTACCCCTACTTAGATGACATATTGGTGACCAGTTCTTCCGGAGGAGAACGTTTGCAACATCTGCGCTCCTTGTTTATCAGGTTAGCCCAACACGGGGTAGCCGACAATCCAGCTAAGTGCCAACTAGAAAAAGATAGTATAAAATGTTCAGGCCATATTATTTCCTCTCACAGCATCCATGTTTTGCCAATGAAGGTAGGTGCTGTCAATGACTTTCCTGCACCAGCTTCCTTCAAAAATTCCGACGTTTTGCCGGCCTAGCAAATTACTACCGCCGGTTCATCCCCCATTGTGCGCAACTTCAGTAACTCCTAACGGACTTACTCCAAGGCGGTACGCGTAAATTCAATTTTACAGACGCAGCACGCGCGGCTTTCATAGAGCTAAAAAGGCTATATCTAATGTTGCTCTTCTAGTCTACCCAGATCCCCAGGCCCCACTTTCTCTCTTTAGTGATGCCTGAGATGTAGCTGTCAGTGCCGTCTTACAGTGGCCTGTCAAAAACAAACGGCAACCCCTAGGTTTCTTCTCCAAACGTTTGTTACCTGCCGAATCTCGGTATAGCACGTTTGGAAGAGAACTGCCTACTGTTCACCTAGGTAGCCGCCACTTCTGCCATGCGTTGGAGAGCCGTCTTTGCACTACGTTGACGGACCACAAGTCTTTAGCGTACGCACTCCCTTCCCCACCAAACAGGTACTCCCCTAGGGAGATCAGACACCTAGACTATGTTTCGCAGTTCTCCTGCGACATGCGGCATGCTTTAGGTGCCCTCAACCCTGTCGCTGACGCTCTTTTACACGTCAATGCCAACCTAACCACGTCCACTTCCGTTGACTTTAGTGATCCAGCTGCGGCCCGGCGCGAGTGCCAGATTTTTCATTTTCATTACAACAATATTATTTGAAGCTGCGCGCCATTCCGCTGCCAAATGCAGACGAAACCATCCTAAGTGATATGGCTACGGACACTGCGAGACATGTAGTGCCAAGAGTCGATAACAAATGTTTGTTAGAAATATACATCATATTAACTAGTACAAAATCATAAGTTTTATATAAAAGGTTTGGTCAGAAAATATCAGGTTCCATTGTTCGTCATACTTCACATGATCATTTCACGTTCTCCTGTTTATCACGTAATTTTGCTTTTCATTCCCGATTCCACAATCAATTCTAACGCGAGACAACATTCCATTACGTCCGGACAATCAAAATTCCGTACTGGTTGGACAATTCGCGAGGTCTGTGAAATTCCGTCAATTTTGAGGAAATAACGAATTCCAGTCCCGAAGATCGTCCATCTTTCCGCAAAAATTGGAACCCTTCTATCATCATTCATCTTCACAGAAATTTCTACATATTAGTACGGAAACATATACAACAAATGATGGGGAAATTCTTCGACTGTTCAGTTATACCATCCTGAAAAATCTTTTGTTTGGCATGACCTTGAACATAGTGTCAACGTTAAAATTGTGAAGCGAGAATTGATGTAACTACAGAGCAATTTTATCGAACATTGAAAATTTTGGGAACTATCGTTTTAGAAGCAAGTGAGCTAAATGCTTCCTCATAAACTTAAATATTTCTTTATTAGTAAGTTTGTTTTGTAACTTTATTTTCATAATTGGTATATTGTATAATTAACAATTTTTTAGTACTTTATCCTTTTCACGTTACTACCTGTATATTGATCACGCTTTTCTGAGCATTTTTCTCACAGATGCATTGAGAAATATACCATTATTATCATTTTTATTATCATTCCTCAATGCAAAATAACTAGTACTCTCGATGAAGTCTATGTCTTTGTCGTAAACTATGCACCTCAGTGATTCACAAAAATTCAAAAATTCCTTTTCACGCCAAGATGGCCGATTCCTATCTGTTTTGACCTTGAAACAACATGCCGTCGAACCACATATCTGTCCAGTGCATATACCATTGATTGCTAGGGCAAACGCGGAACCACATCCATTAGCCATCTCCAGCACATCTATTATAATTCCTCTAGAAATTCCTCTCCGTCAAGTTTCTCCACGTTCGCTCTTGTCAACAACTCGTCGGAGCTTTTCCTGAGACTCGTGACGTCTGCACGCTTACCATCAACCATTATACGTTCAGAGTGCAGTGCACCAGCCAACGCTGTTCGTAGAACAGTAGTACCTTGGGGAATAATTTTATCCTAACTCAGAAGAGTACCAAGAATGTTGAGAAGTAATAGAAGTATGTGTTCATTCGTTTCGTTTGTTCACGTGTTCGTTATCTTCACGTGGATTGTTAAATGCGTCATCTACACTTGAATTTATACTCAGCCGCTTTCGTTTCATTTCCCATCGCATGCTTTTATCCGACGCCGACGTGACGCATGTGGTATTACTCTTAAGTATGACCAGCTTCGATTCTGCATTTGGTATCGCTAGCAAACGGTTCGTAGGCGCATCACGTCGAACATTTAAATGTTCTTAACTGTGATCATTTTGGCACACTCAAGGTGGAGAATTAGGCTTTGAGCTTGCCTGGAACTGTCTGTATTAGTGCTTCTTCGCCTGTGGCGTCTGAGAATTGTTATGATAATAACAGGCCGGGTTTTGTGCTGGCTGGTACGGCGTGAATCAGATCAGGCCAAGGGTAGCTGGACCCAATTTTCCTCATCGGGGAAGAAGGGATGTTGTCCCATTACCCCTCGGGGGGGGGGAACTATGTAGCTACCAGAGGATTTCCCCGGTCTTCCTGCGGTATGGTTTGTAAAATACCCCAAAAATCTATAGTCACATAATGTACCCATGTTATTAGAAAAGTATACAGCACGTGTGCTGTCCGATTGTTTGCTCGCATGCCATATGACTGTGTGGCGGGAATGGATGAACTTCACGTTTCTGGTTTACTCGTTCGTCTGCTGTAGGTTTTTAACCTCCCTAGCTAACCTCCCTGTCAGCACCCTTTCTAGCGTTATACGAGACCACCTTATATTCGGTATAATGTACATTCCGAATGCATAGTCAACGTCCGGCTGATTTGTATCTGTGGGAAGGCGATTTAATGCACCTTGCACTAAAAGGTCCTTCTTTTCTGGCAACATGTACTGACTTTCTAACGCACGGACAATTAAATCCATGCCAAATCGGTTCGTTTGTTTGTCAGTGCTTGAAATAATGAAAACACACGTCATTGTTGGAAGACAGTGGTTTTGCCTTGAAGAGTGGCCGTTGACACTAAGTTGAAGGAAACACGAAAGTCGAGTGCACTGGGACGTGGAATCAATACGGAGGCTTTTGGTTATTGCGAGAAAATTCTTGTACATACCAAAGACGGCAACTACCTACGGATTTTCCGCAACTGGGAGACGGGACAAAAGGGAGGATGTTCTATTTTTGCATCGGACTGAATGTGGATATTGATTCACAGTAAAAATGCGCCTCCTTCTATTGTACACCTTGTCTGTTTTGCATGTGGTTAGCTTGGCTGATTGCCAATTTCAGTTTATGTCACATTGCGACGGTCAACAGTGGAGGCTGCAAATCGTAAGAATGAGCCAATAAAATGATTGTATAAGACTGCTCTACGAGTGCAGTGTAAGTCCACTGTAGACGGAGCACTGAAGATACACTTGGCTGTGTTGATGGTGACACCATAATGAACTAACTTTAAAAAACGGATCTTAGTTAGAACAGACGCTCCTGGAACTTGCGGTTGGCAACCAGTATGCTATCGATGTAGACGAACACAAATCCTAGTCAGCGGAGAACTTGGTCTGTGAGGCGTTGAAATGTTTCAGTGGTCTTTCTGAGGCCAAGAGGCATACGAACAAATTCAAATAGGCTAAATGAGATTGTGACTTCTGTTTTGGATATGTCCTCGAAGCCACAAGAATTCGATGGGACGCTCTGGCCAGTTTTTGGAAGAAGAGATTTACGTTCCGGAAAGGCCCGTAGAAAAGTCGTGGATATGTGGGATGAGATAGCGATCCGGCAGAGTAGTGTTGTTTGGTGCTCAGTAATCACCACATAGTGTTTAATCTTCCACAGTCCTCTTCGGGACCATGTGTGAAGGTAAAGGCCATGTGTTGTTCGAGGGGCGAATAATTCCTAGGCACATCATATCATGGAATTCCGCTTTGGCGACCTACAGCTCCTCTGGCAGCAGTCGGCATGGACTCGCAAAGTTCCGTGGTCCCTTGGTCATGTTTTGATCAACAGTGTCATGCATTGGCGCCGTGGCATTGGACGTGGGTTGGTTGATCCCAGGAATTTGTTTCAACTGTGCCGTACATTGGTTGACTTCCGGTAGGGAGGTTCGATGTTCGAGTTGATAGCGGTGGTTTTATCTTGAACGCATAAGGTAGTGGTGCCGTCTACGAGTTTCGGGCAGCTGAGATCAACAGTCAGTTCACAGTTCGGGAAAAAATCGAGGCCTATGATTGCGTGCTGGATACTAACAATGATAAAGATGCAATGTATACTTTTAAGCGGTCAAGATAGACCGCCAAGCGGTGTTGGCCGTAGGCCAAGATTTTCGTCTGTGGGGTGTACTTCACTGGTTTAAAATCGCGTTTAATTCTGCCAAGGGTATAATGCTGGCTTTTGCACCGGTGCTGATGAAGGAACGAAGTCGTGTTCAGTCATCATGGATGTGAAACAGGCGACTGTTGATCTGATCAGAAGCAGTTGTCATCATTAAGGAATGGCCAGACAGTTTCCCTGATTACTTTTGCCTTTAGAAGGCTATTTAGTTATGCGAATGACTGTGTACATTTGTGAGCATTGTCACCGAGACGTCGGTGATAGCAACGGATGTTAGGAGTTAGGGTCGTGAGCGAGAACAGGTTCGAGAGCACCAGGAGTTGCGAACTTTTGCAGGGCATCCAGCTAAGCTTCTATCAGTAAGCTTTAGCTGAACACCTCAAATTGGACGTTATCAAACGTGTCGTTTTGTGGCTCAATGCGAGGGGTAGCGTCACGCATTTGGTTGATGGAATGCTGGCGATATTAATCGGTCCTCTCCACTCATTTTTATGATAGTGTCAGTCTTGTACCAAAAAGTACTGAAGTGTTAGACGGGAGGTACTAGGTCCATCGCTGCCCGAGGATTGGGTCGCCCACGTTGTCTTCACCGGCCGGGAATCTCATGAAGCTAGGCGGCTGAGAGGGTGTGCTCGCCCAACTCGACACTGAGAAGTAACTGCTGAAGCTGGGCCTCGTCCGAAGTCGTGGTACGCTTTAGAACTACCGCCATGAGTTTATCATATGGAAACTCGTCTGGCCCGGAGTCGAGTTATCTAATCTGGAAACTGAACTCGCCCAACTAAAAACAAGCTATGCTGTATTCGACTCTCCGAAGGAGAATCTTATCTCCTTATCTTACATCTTCAAAGCGTCCGAAAGTCCCAAGATGGATAACATGGAGAGCGCAAGCATGGTTCTGAACACGCTGACAACAGAAATCACAAAACGGATGCTTTGCACATATAATACCATTGTGTTCAATGTGCCAGATAAGCTTAACCTCGATGGTCTTAAGAAGTTACTCACGAGGATCACTAATATAGATGCGACATCGTATAACTGCATTCGTCTCCGTAAGAAGACTCAAAAGATCTGCTGCCCGCTTTTGTTCAAATTCCAGCGCGAAACAATTGCGAGACAGTTCATCTAATGTCAGGATATTATTAAGTCCAAAACCTCCCTTAAACTGATAAGAATTACGCAGGCTAGAACGCCACTTGAAAGGGAGTGTCAAAGTCGCTTATTGCGCAACACCGTCACCTCTAAGCGTGTGGCCCAGGGTGCACCCAAACAAGGCGCGAAGATGTCCAAGGGTAATGAATCGGGTCCAGCTGAGTGTGTAGCTTTGTTTTGCTGTATCACATCTAAGCATGCCAGTGCACCTCTTGAAAACACGAACGACAATAAATAAGAAAACATGCTTGCCGACTTGATCAATTTAACAGTAGATCTTGACAAGTCCAACAACCTGCCTCACGAAATGGCGGCCCCTATCGGAGAGTCGACGTCCAAACAACAGCAGGTAAATAAATGTGCCCATATTAAACCAAATGGGACGTCCAGATCTCGACCTGCCTACGCAGCACCCAGATCAGACAAAGTAAGGCTCAGACCATCTACTAGTCAGACACACGCCGGCATTCCAACTTTAAACTTCTCCAAAAGGAACCAAACAACCAGACACCAGTGGAGCACTGGCTTTAACAACCCCCCCTCAATTCAATATCCCACGAGCCACTCGTGTCTACCTCCCCCGCATTACAAGGGAAAAAATAAGCATGTAAACCCACACCCCCACCCAGGGAAAAAAGGATGTATCTATTACCAACCCCTAATCCTCGGCCTCTTCCTAACAATAGCAATCTCTCGCGCTATACACCTTTTGAAGCAAGACTAAGCCAAAACCGCACTATTTCCACCAGAGTTGATTATCCCATGCTTGACGCCCATTTTGATATGAACAGCCTCCACGATATTAATGCTCACCTAAATGCAACCCGTGGTCCCTTCACTGACAACGTGCAGGTAGATATGACCAACCCACTTCAACCTTACCCTTTTTTATTGCGACACACCGTTCAAACCTCCCATGCCCAGTCCACCTCTCATATCCCCACTGCCCCACCACACCTTACTGACACTTTTCCAAAATTTTCCGTCATGGACTCAGATGCAGGCGATATTTCATTATTCATCGATGCGCTCACCATAACCGCATCTGATTAAGCGACGTCACCAGGGTCTCTGAACCACAAAGACCCTTCTGTTGTTGACATTTTTAAAGGTGTAAAAATAACGTCAAACAAGGAAAATGGACTAAGTTTATTGCTTTTGAGTGCACGCTCACTTGTCAGCAAGGTGCATATCTTTAGATCTTTCATCTTCTTATATAGTCCTTACATTATTCTGATCACTGAGGCTTGGTTTACCCCTGAGAGTTCAAACACAACTAAATGTTATAGGTTATCATATGTTCCGTAAAAATCACGGTACAGGACGTAGCGGTGGATGTTTAATTTACTTAAGGGAGCAGTTTTCTGCAACCATACTCGATGAGCCGTGTCTTGATAGAATCGATGACTCATTGTGGCTATCAGTGTCAACCGAATCATGTGATCTACTCTGAGGATGCGTCTACAGACCACCTAACGCCACTCGTGACGACATGACTAGCCTTATTAATGGACTGAATTATGTATCAACATTGCCCACGCAGTAGAAAATAATTGGTGGAGATTTCAATATGCCCAATATTTCTTGGACCTCTTTCACGGCCCCTGCAAATCAAGCAGAGTTTCTTGCATGTGTCCAAGTAAATGGTTGGTGCCAACACGTTTTAGCACTTACCAGACTAGACCACGCTTTAGATCTCATTTTTACAACAGGTATCTCCACTGCAAAAGTATCCGTCCTAGAACAGTTTCCAGGAAGTGATCACAACGTGGTCAACCTCGTGTTTGACCTAAAA